>JAPESX010000435.1:0-18450 GCA_029590615.1 Nemania bipapillata | reverse complement strand
CCCAGGTTGAAGATGGCCATCCCGGGTTCGGGCTTGACGTATCTCCAGCCAGGCTCCTCTCCGGGGGCGAGAAGGCTGTCCGGAGACCAAATCTGGAGACCGCCGAGCTCGTTGAACAGCACGGTGAGTGTGCCCCAGTCGGTGCTATAAATTTATTAGCAAAGTTCGAAATGAACAACTTGGAATTTGACGGGTTGGGTATATTTTGGGAAACAGATCCCAGATGTAGTTGCAGTTTAAGAGAGAGTTACGTACTGTGGCTGTAGGCTGACATTGGCATTCTCAGGCTTGGGTGGGCACTTCAGCAGACGGACATGGCTGCCCGAGTTATTGCTGTGACTGTGGAGCTTTGGCAAGAAATCCTTGTTCTCCGGTCCAAGCCCCAGGATAGCAGAGATGATGGCCAAGAACTTGTCGGTCACAACCCTGCCCAGGTCGATGAACTCTTGGAGGTGGTCTAACTTGCTGTTGATCACCTCGTTGTACACGGCGCGGGAGTGGGCTCTGCCCTCGATGTCTCCGCAGCCGATCCAGTACTGTTCGTTGTTATCCGGGGTTCCCTCCTTGTCTACCACGGACGCGCCAAGGCCCTTGTATCTGCAGGACTACTTAGTTTCATATTCAATAACATGGGTGCCAACTGGTCAACTTACCCAAGCAAGAGGTCGCCGTGCTTGAGGAAGCTGTCTGCGAGCTTTACCTCGGTAGGCAGATCGAATGTCTCCTGAGCCAAGGCGAACATGTTATTCGAGGCAGCCAGGAAACGCTGGCCAATCTCCGAGTCCCTGAAATCGACGCGGAAGAAGCCAACTTCCCGGGCGGACTTGATGACCTTGCTAATCTCATCGACATCTCCGTCTAGGATCTTCTGATGGGAAATGTTCGAGATGTGTGCGACGGGCAAGTCTGCAGGGAATGGAGGTTTTTCACTCAGCCCTGTAGGTGAGAAATTGCTAGAAGACGCCATAATTCAAATGTAGCAGATTGGATTCTTGAATGGTGATGAAGCTTGATGTGGTTAGAGATGGTTACTTCGTGGATCAATACGGTCATTTATTATGCATTTATAAACATACAAAAACATCATCAACTACACAACAACTGCATCATCGTCAACAGTCAACAGAGTAATCTTAGCCACTCGAATGATGAAGCATCGTATAAGAGTCGAACGAGTTCGAACGAGTTTCGGATATATCGGTTGTTCGGTTGTTCGGGCGCCGTCGTTGAGAATATCATCCGCATAAGCACAACGATAATTCTATATCTAGGATTCTGTAGCTACTATCTTTACCGACTGTCATCCTAGATTACACTAGCTTGGTACATTGCCTGTATGTGGGGCGTGTTCCTTCTAGATTCCTGCGAGATTCCTTCTAGATGCTGACTCGGCAGGAGAATGGCGGACAATACAACCGAACAATTCGGGATCTCTCTTCTTACGAAACGAGCGCTAAACCAGCGCTGGTCGTTGCAGCGTTATCGGGTTGGTTTTCGGGTTATTGGTGGTCTAGCACTAGTATTATGTTTACCTGACGTCGTTGCTCTTTTGAAGATCAAACATCAATCAGATAGAATAATCTGGTCTGAAAAGCTNACAGCCCATGCTGTGTTCAAGTCTTTTTGATTTTTAATCTTTTATTTTATATCGTTTTTTAAGTTAAAAAAGTCATAAATTTACTATTGTATTTTATACGAAACGATGTCTTCACTGGATGCATCAACTCTGTTTTCCGTCAACGGCCTTGTCGCGGTCGTGACTGGCGGTGGAACGGGGATCGGATTGATGATTGCGCGGGCTCTAGAACATAACGGTGCTAAAGTCTACATTCTGGGTAGGCGTAAGGAGATTCTGATGACTGCAGCCAAGCAGAATGCGGTACGTGACCAACTCGTAATCTCGTTCGCAAGAGAGGCGCTAATCTTAGCTTTTCAGATGCATGGGAAGATTATTCCTATTGTCGCTGATGTGACTGATAAAGAAAGTCTGGATGCTGCTGTGTCCCAGATCAAGGAAGAGACAGGATATATCAATCTTCTTGTCAACAATGCTGGCACTCTCGGTCGTCGACACAACGCTGTCGCGCGCCCGTCGCCGTTCAACACTCTGCCAAGTCAATTCGTGCATGCGAACGGCGATGACCTCAGCACAGTCGACGGGATTCGCGACTTTCTATGGAAAGACGAGGTCTCGGACTGGGACAACACGCTGCGCACGAATGTGAGCGGGGTTTGGTTCCCCAGCATTGCCTTTCTCGGCCTCCTAAACCAGGGAAATGAGAAGAAAAACGTGGTTCAGTCGAGCCAGATCGTAACCATTGGGAGTGTCGGGGCTTTCATAAGGATTTTGGGAACATCTTTTACCTACAATCCTAGCAAGGCGGCGGCGAACCACCTTGCCAAAATGATGGCCACTAACTTCGTGCAGTGGGGAATTAGATCGGTATGTTGCCCTAGGCTGTTTTCTTACCACAAAAGATGGACACTATACTAAAACAAGCATTCCAGAACGTCATTGCCCCAGGTGTTTTCCCATCCGAAATGTCAGTCGGACAGGGAAAACTCGATGAGAACAACAGGAACCATATCCCCATGGCCATTCCTGTTGAGGAAATTCCGCTTGGAAAAGTCGGGGATGAAGAAGACATAGCGGCTGCAATACTATTTTTAGCTGGCAAGGGTGGAAAGTACATGAACGGAAACGTTGTAGTTACCGATGGTGGACGCTTGGGAATTGGCCCAGCTGTATACTGAACGGGTTATTCTAGTATTCGGAATGTTGAGGCATCTGAACAGATAGACAGATAGACAGAATGATAGATGATGGATAGACTCGTTCACCTAAGTACAGCTCTAAAAAGTGTTCGACTTCACCGTACTTCTTAGCGTAAAGTTTAAACCCAGATCCTTGTTCACATATCGATATACGACGTTTTATTGGACAGAGGTTCCGAATTAGGCAGTTACTAGACCGCTTACATGCGTGCCAAGTAGCTACATGCTGTACAGATACCTACCAAGGTACTGCTACGTGAACTTACTGTTTCCTATGAAACGAATTACCGAGCCGAGAACTGATGATGGTCATTTCATAGTTTCATAGCATGGTTACACGATGACACTAAACGGCGTATATGTGGTATGATAGATTTGAAGATTGAAGCTCGTTCCTTCACACGGGATTCGGCGTATAGTGTAGGTGCACTACTGGTGTTGAACTGTGGTAAAATATAGGTACCTAGATAGTGCTCACAGCTAGTGACTACCTAAGTAAGTCCCTGCTGTGGTCTATGTATTATTGGGGACCCCTACGCAGAGCAGGCCTTCCCGCGTCTAACAACAAGAATAACAATGAAGAAAATAATAAAAAAAGGACCAAAAGTAATATTCTGGCTCTATCAATCCTTTTGAACCCCCCTCCAAATAAACCCTCGCCTAGCTCTGCTCAGCGATGTACCCTCCTCGCCCCCAGACTCAGTAATCATCCCCAACATCCAACACCTCCGTAAGAAACCGCGCCAGCGCCGCGCCGTCATCCAGGAGAGGCCCTGCAGGACCGCGCATGCTGTGTCGAAATCGCCCTGCTTCACCGACGCGGTGAGGAAGAGCTCATGCATGGCTTGGCTATGCTCTCTGGCTTGGAGAGCGGGAGCTAAGATGGGAAGGCGAGGTGACCCAATCTGATTCTTATCCCCTAAAAATTGTCGCAATTATGCTGCCGCCGATTCTAGAACTGAAAATCAGGATAGAGCGAATGTGTATCTTGTTTGATTCCTGCGATGTAAAGAGAAAAAAGAAGACTGATGGGTAATATTGTTGTATTTATGATGAGAATGAAAGATGCCTTAGGTAGTTAATGACGTTGTACCTATTTCAATAGCTTAGGGAGGTTACCACCTGTTACTAGGGTAGGTACAGTAGGCCTAGCCCCACATCGAAATAGACGTTAGCCCCAGCGACGTTGAAATTGAGGTTGTCTAGAGCTCGCGTGCATACACTAGGTAGAATCCAGCTAGATAATGCACCAACAACTAGATGGTAGGTTAATCTTTAAGAGAGTTGCTAACTTATAAGCTAAACACCACAATCCTTTTATTGATAACAATAGGCAATAATGATATTGAACAGTAACACCCATGTCATCGGCCCCACAAGGGAGCGCTAGCCAGTTGGTTTCACTTATTATGAATAAATATTATATATTTTTGATTGAGTAAGTGGTACAAAGCATGAACTAATCACTTATATGACACTGTTCCTAGCTTAGGGCATACACACCGACAAAGCAACGACGAGTGCACTACCTATTCTACACGATTCTCCCTCGCAAGTTTGTTCCGGGAACAAGGCTTGCGACAGAGAATATGGAGATGAAATATCTAGATGACAGTTCCCTTGACCTGCTTGAACTCCTTAATTCTGATATCCCTCCAGGCGATCACACCAGCAAGCCCAAGAACAGTGATCGTGGTCGCCGCGATGAACATGTTCTTAAGGGCGTCGTCGTAGGCCATGGTGATGGCCTTGTGGGTGGCCGAGCCGACGGGGTACGAGATCTGCTTGGCGAGGTCGCCATAGATGGCCGCGAAGTCAGGCTTGGACTCCGCAGGGAGGTACTGGTAGAGCTTCTGGGGGAAGACGCCCGTCCAGATGGCGCCGGCAACAGTACCGCCAATACCACCACCGACGCTGGCGAACATGCCCTCGACAGCCACCACGACGGCAACGTGTTGGTGAGCCGCTGCCGCCATGATTGCTACCTGCTCGCAGATGACGCAGGCACCACCGGCGAATGCGTAGATGATTTCCACGAAGATAATCCAGCCAAGATTAGTACCGGCATGACGGAAGTGGATGAGCAGGCCAATAGCTAGAATGGTCACCGGAACGCCGAAGTACAAGGCGACCCACTTGAAGCGACCAGTGCGGCGGATGGCGAGACCGACAGGGATGGAGAAAAGGCAAGATCCCAAACTGTAGATGCTGCCGATATAACCCGTCTGCCATATGGTCGTTCTTAAGACAACCTGGAGGAAAGACGTGAAGTAGGCCGTCCAGATATAATACTCAATGAACAAGACAGCGGCGAGGACACAGGCTCCGAGAACCGTGCGGTCCTTGAGCAGCTCCCATGGCATGTATTGGACGGGAGAGAAGTACTTCTCCCACGCGACAGCCAAGCCGAGGAGGACAATGCCTACGACGATGAACGAAATGGTCAGGGGATCTCTCCAACCGTACTTTTGGTACGAGTAGATGCTGAACGGAAGGAGGAACAGCGTAAAACCAGCCGAGAGGAGAATGAGGCAGATGATATCGAACTCCCAGAAATAATGCTTGATCGACTGGAAGACGGTTCGGCCACTCTTCTGGCGGACGAGGATCCCTTGCTTCTCAGCCTTGCGTTGGTTGTAGGCGAACAGGAAGTAGAGGGGCAGGCAGACGACGGGCGTCACGATGGCGAAAATGCCGAAACCCCATCTCCAGCCGACGGTTGTAAGGACGCTCTGGGCGAGAGGACCGGTGATCCAGACGGTGGCGATATAGGGCGAGCTCACGTAGGCGAGCACCAACCCTCGGTTCTTCAGCGCCGAAGTATCGGCAATGAAGACGGTGGTGGCGTAGGAAACTCCGTTATATCTAAGTACAGTCTCGCATGTCAGTTCTCATTCCTTGCCTGTTTTTCATGGACGAGTTTTGTTCAGTATGCATACCCAACCCAGTAGAAGATCTGTGCAGCAGCGTATGTCTGTACGTTGTTGCAAGCCGCCATGAGAACAAGACCCAAAACCATGAAGCACACGGTTAAAAGGTATCCTTGCGGACGACCCCAGACATCCAGGATCTTGGCGAGGGCGAGCTTCGACACACCTCCAATGATGTTGGCGGCAACATTTGTCGTGGCTGTCAAAGAGTGTTCCTGGAAGGCGCTGGTGACATAAGGGGTCAAGAGGGTACCCATGCCCTGTTGTATCGAATCAACGAAGTACACGATCCAGATGCTGTATACCTGTCAGTATCAACCATACACGAGCTAGATGTCCTCGGGCGAACATACAGAACATAAGCAAGGTACAGATCACGCGTCGACCAGACTTTCGTGATGGCTTCGATATTTTGGACACCCGCCTGAGCATCCTTATTGATTGAATCATCGTCATCCTGGTCGGCAGAAGCTGGTCGTTCGGTGGCTGAACCAGCCTCCTTACTCTCAGGCACACCAGTTTCCTTGTCGTCTGGTCCACGGGTGTCCTCCTCGACCACGATCCGCTCCTGGGCAATGACGGACTTGAAAAGGCTCCTCATTGTGAAGACCTAGTCTAGTGAATAACTGGGAGGAATTGACTGAGGCCAAGACCGCGAAGGACGTTGGAAGGATAAAGACCAAGGGTGTCGGTGTAGGGGACCTGGAGTGCAGGGAGATATTTAAAGACCTGGCTGCAGTCCCAGCTATCACAGCACAAGCGGGCATAGACGGGTGAGTAACAGGGTGCACATGTATTCTGTACTACCTACCCAGCGCGTAGAAAACCGGTGGGTGGCGCGATCTTGGTATTCGAGCTAGGCTCCTCATCGCACCCAGCCCAAGCTTGGGCGCTCCATGCAAGAGGTGGGGATGTTGCATATCTTTCTCCTTGGAGCCAAGACGTTTGTATGTCGACATCCACTGTAGGATTGAAAGACCCATGCACATAATCTAGACAGCTCGAGAACGGCTACCACCCCCCAAATTGGGTGACCTCCCGCTGGCACCTACACACATGGCAAGAGGCTTTTGTTCACAGGGGAAACCAGTGTGTAGAAAGTAATGGTTATGGCATTCTCGCATCCTCGAAAGCCAATTGAAGAAACAAGCTGACTGACCATACATACAAACTAGCCTATCATGATTATAGAAATTATCATACGAATCCGTATTCACTGTCGCGCTATTTCGACTGTAGGCAAGCCAGAGAGAGACCGAACGAGAAGGTAGTAGACGGCCCGTTCAGCTCGCGAATGTTTGTTCTTCAACAGGGATCCCGGGTCAACAATGGTCAACTTACGGTGTTAGCGTTGCATGGGCGTATGGGTCTCATGATGAAAATTTTATCAGATTGATCAGATGGGAGATGGATCAGATTGATCTGATTGATAAGATAATTGCCCGGTAAACAGGTCGAGCCGCAGAGCCATGCTAAACCCAGGTTAGACCCAGGTTAGACCCAGGAAGAATCGTGGGGCCAAGGAACGTTACTGCAGTCACACTGGGGCTATTACTAGGGCAAATAAGACTCCTCATTTCCCGAAGCAGTGAGCGAGGGTCCGAAGACGGATCCCAAGGATAGTTACCTCGGACGTGATTAAGTGCTAGCAGGATTGAAGAAAAAAAAGAAGGAAAAAAACGGGCTTGGCTGCACCAAAAGGTGAGTAGCTTGAATATTTATTATTAGCTTCACAATGCTGGATCATGAAAAGACTCGTCGCGATTGACTAAGGCGGAGATGTTGGTGTCTAGCTAATTGATGATATGCCGCGTTAGCTAGACTCTAGAACCAACCTACCTACCTAGTAGCTTTTTTCCTTGGGTTTAAGTTTTAAGGTTACACGAAATAACAAGGGTTATGGGTTCATGGGCTGTGGATAGGTGGAGAAGGAGAGCTACCTTCGACATGCCATCTGGGCATAGCATCTGATACCGTATGATTTATCCTAGCGAGCCATACCAAATTGGCTGTCCAGCGTACTTGTATGGATTGGATTGTGGAACGGGGTGGTTGTGATCGGAGTTACTGTATGTATGGCAACATATTCATATATGTACTGTACCACACCAAGGATGAGAATGAGGATATTGAAGGAATTAGGTGCCTGCGAATGTATCCACTATATGGACACGAGACAGACGGACCAAGACACATAGTGGCATTGCCGAGAGAACTAGCTTGGTGGACAGGATATAGCATCAATTAGACCAGAAATCCATCGGAAATAGCTGGTGATTTGTCGTATCTGTGAATACGTATAGCAGTATAGTATATACTGTAGACAAATAATTTTTTGAACTCTTCTCTAGTTTCGCCAATTGTGTAAAAGTCAATGGTATGGCATTGACTTTGCCCTTCTCATGATTCGAGTTGTGTTGAATCGGTAAAGAGGACATGCATGAGATCAAGTGAGTAGACTGGTGAGGGTGGCACCAGGTGGCAGGTACTTGTGCCATCTGGCAGCGAAACCACACACAAGCCTCTGTTTCTGCACGGACCACTTATAACCACGTGATCTTGAATTCAAGATCCTTGCTCGATACTTATGTAAGCCCCAAACATTTTCCATAGCTACCTAGTTGAAGCATGAGGCATTGAAGCATCGACTCGATTATCACGAAACCATCGACGACTTCAATCCACCCCACCATCCACCCAACCTCACAATGTCTGCGGCCCAGAGACCCATTCGTCTCCCACCGCTGAAGACTCTGCGTGTGCGGAATCCCAATGGCAAACCGGAACGTCCTTGCGTGGCCATCATGACCTCTGTTCTGTGTAAGCTTGCCCCGAGGCACTGCCAGCCAGCCCTTGTGAATTGAGCGTATATAAAGAGTCCTTGCGATAAATTTCCAGCTATCCCACCTGAAAATAGAATGAATTTGCTGATCTTCCCACTTTTATAGCATGTTGGGCCTCTGCAGGCTACAGTACTGCCGGATGCGCGCAGGTAGAGCAAGCTCTTCGAGCGTGCATGGACGGACCGCCTCCCCCCGCACCGCGTAGGAGCGAAGTCAACTATCACTTGGCACGGTTCAAGACGAAGCTCACATATCCGGAGAAGAAGAGGAAATAGTCGGGGTAAATACAAAAAGAAAAAAGAAACGAAAAAAAAAGACAAACTGTGCTTTGCAGGAGCTGGTATTTGAATGGGAGGCAATCGGTTTGCCCTGTGGTACTACTCACGCACCCGATATATCGGCATACCAACTTCGAATATCTACGCAAAGATTCTCCGCCTCTGCCATTGCGCATATCACCGCCCCTAATCCACACCAATGTTGTACAATACGAACAAACGGGTAAACGAATAGAGGCTGGCCGAATAGAATATTCACGGCAATATGAATTAACGCTGCCAAGTGGCTCATGATTTGGCAAGATGCAATTCGCCCCTCGGTCGGACTGTCTTATAGGAGACTCTACATCGATACGACGGCCATCTATGTAAATAGCCAAGCATGTAACAAGAATCATAAACTCCATATCCAAGCTCATAGCTCATCTCATTCATGTTTGTCTTGCTTTTCGCTAACACCTGCTCCACCAACTCTTTATTTAACCAACAACACCAGCCTAGCACAGACAAGGCAGATGCAAGCTCTGGTAATTACTGCACGTCTTCCCCGCGGGCACATCGCTGCCCGTCTGGAGGTACACCTGCCAGTAATCGCCGCCGGCCGCTACCTTACACACCAGGAAGTTCAGCTGCCTGCCCCACTTGCTGCCGGTCCCCGTGATGATGGTGACGCCCTCGAGCGTCTTCTTGAAGGTGAAGGCCATGCCGCCCGTGATGACCAGGCTGTTGACCTTGTCCAGCAGGTTGTCGATCAGCTGGATCTTGTCAGATACCTTGGAGCCGCCGAGGATGGCGAGGAAGGGCCGCTGGGGGTCCTCGAGGGCCTTGGCGAAGTAGTCCAGCTCCTTCTTCATCAGGAAACCAGCTGCCTTCTGGGGGAGGTCGACACCGACCATGGAGGAGTGGGCACGGTGGGCTGTACCGAATGCATCATCTAAACTTAGGAGTTAGCTAAAACATATCTTTAATCGCCCATATATAATACGGGTTCCGGGAAGAGGATATACTGACTGACGTAGACATCGCCCAGGGCAGTCAAGTTCTTGCGGAATTCCTCCACCTTAGCTTTATCGGCCTTGACCTTCTTGCCCTCGCTGTCCTTGGAAGAGCCTTCCTCCTCAGCGTGGAACCGCAAGTTCTCAAGGAGAACGACCTGGCCGTTTTCGGCCTTGTTGACGATAGCCTCAACGTCAGGGCCGACGCAGTCAGGGGCGAACTCGACACTCTTGCCGAGGAGCTTCTCTAGCTCGGGCACGACGGGCTTTAGGCTGTATTTGGGGTTGACCTTGCCATCGGGTCGGCCGAGATGTGACATCAGCACAACAGCCTTCGCGCCGTTGTCAATGGCATACTTTATGGTGGGGATGGCACCAGCAATACGTTGGTTGTTAGTGACATTCTTGTTGGCATCGAGGGGTACGTTGAAGTCAACCTGTGTTCCGACGAGTGATTAGCCATGTAAAACTTGGGAAAGGTAATATGCGCAAAATAATTGAGGGACATATCAATTGAATCAAACGAATATGACATACCCGGATGAGAACCCGTTTGCCCTTCAGATCGCAATCTGTGATGGACAGCTTGCTTGAGAGAGACATGTTTGCTTTCTGGCACAAATTGAGATACGGCCAACTGGGAAATGTATTCAGACGTGATGCAAAGACGTATTGAAGAGAGGATGTCTGATGTTTAAAAGAAAACGAGAGGCGCGTTTGTATTATTAGGAGGAGTGGAAGTGGGAGGTAAGGAAAAACACGCATTCAAGAAAGCTGCTGATGGAGGGGCAATGATGCGCAGGGCGGGCAAGAGTTTGGTGGGGTAAAGCAGTGCAAGAAGCTTACCCCTGCTCAAATAAGTCCCTCCTTTAGGTGGGTTACTGTAGGTAGTCTAGCGATATGGTGTGACGTCTGTAGCTTTCTGGCCGGCGTCGACCGGTCGTCGCAATATAGCTTGGCGTATGCGATCCCCGTCCCCTCCAATAATGTGATATTTATCTTCCGCGTATCCCTTGAAGTGCTCCGAATACATTTCGTCACATCCGCAAATATCACCACTTATGCGTCCCGGTGCCGTGATATTTTCTCATAGGACCTCGGCATCAGTTATTGTTATTCAACACGGTTATGAACGGCTGGGTATTCACCAAGTAGATAATGATTTTTACCCTATAGATCTCCAACCTCCATTTCTATGTACTTTAAGCCCATGAGAGCAGCGCGGCCCCCGTGCACTCAGAAAAACAACCCGAAAAACCCCCTGATGCAAGCCGTACCTCTAATAAGCTGAGGGTCCCGGCATTTAGACCTAGCCTAAACTCCACTAAACGCCTTAATACGGGGAATCGAGGCACCGGACCCGTTCGGCAATCCGGTGTTATAAACACTGATGATCTTCATCGCCCTTATTCGAGGCGAATATTAGGAGAGTATGGGGCTACATTCTGGTGCTGTAGGGCCTCGTCCTCTGATGCGTTGGAGAGGGAAAGGTATGCTGTCCATGCGATACCAATTGTAGATACAAAGGGCTATAATCAACCACCATTAGTACCAGATCGGAGAGCTGTGTTCGATGCACGAATGATGAGTCTCCACTTACAAGTTGAAATTGAACGGGCATCAACCGGAAGTTGATAATTTGAACGGCTGGCCAAACCATGTAGTTGGCTTTCAAAGTTGGTAGATACATGTCTTTTAGCTTCAGAGCCACGGCACGACGGCCGCCGCCCTCAGCGACAGTCATAACAGAGAAAAACAGGGCCACGCTGACTGGAGCAAATGCGATCTGATCTACGGCCACCCGCTTGAGAGCGGGAACGAAGGCGCTAGTCTTGGTGATTGGGAAGGCCCTCGATAAGAAGCCAAACCATTTGAACTGTATAGGGGCCATGGCAAAACCATATGCCATAAATCTGGTCAAGCGCTCGAAATCGAAGGGGGTCGCGAGGGACCTAGGATCGGCGTATAGGTCGCCTCGAGAGTCTTTTCTGCTCAGATCGTGGATTTCGATGGAAATGGGATCATCTCTCGAAGCACTACCGGCTTTCCGGTTTGCGCGTTGCTTGACAGATGTTATTGTCTGTGCGACGGTATCGGCAATGCCACCAAGAACGGCGTTGGTCACCATCATGGTGAGTACTAGTATTAGGCATTGGTATTAGTGCCGGTGGATAGACGAAGAGATAGATAAGGATGGGGAAGGGGGCATCTAAGGGATGGAGGATTGTGCATACCTGGACGCTCATCAAAGTAGGCATTGTAGCGCGATGCCAGTCGTGCGATAATCGCCATCTCGATGAAGAAGATAACAGCATGGAGTACAGGCTATAGATTTCAGAGGGAGGTCAGCGTCGTGAGCGTAATCGCGATCGTGATTGTTGGTTGGTGGGTTGGCCGGTTTGCTAAGAGGCGCAAGAAGCGAGTTTGGCCGATACCAGTTGGTGCTATGGTAGTTATGACTAGCTGGGTAGGTGTGACGATGATATGAGATGTAAGGTGTTGATCAGAGAGTGACGTACAATTCGGTCAAATATGAACTTGCTGTTGATGGTCCGTACCAGCCGGCGGCGGGTGAGTTCCCAAGACATGATGACGGAGAACAAAAGTAGCAAATCTAGGTGTTTGCGAAGATAGAGCAGAGTCAGGTCGGAGCCAGGTCGGAGTGAGGCCCGTGATTCAGTGGATCAATATTGGTAGTCCAAGCCAGCCACAGCTTCGTTGTTTGCCGTCTCTCTGCCAGAGTCGATGACGACAGATGACAGTATCTACAGTCGCTATCTATACCGAAATACAGTGGTGGAGCCGCAGTACAGCACAGTACATAGATAGATAGGTAGTCGCAAGGGCGGGATGTTAGGGTATCAGGTACCACCAGGGCAATCAATTAGTTCAACGCGTTGACGTTCGCGCAATGATGAGGGAGATGTTGGGAAATAGTAAGAAATGGAGTAGTTGAAACAAAAATGGGCAGGAAATGAAGATAGATGGATAGGGAGGCGCAGGACTCGGCGACGAACGCACATCTTGTCGCAATGCAGCAGGTACAGTAGGTGCTGTAGTGGAGGTATGTGTCGATACAGTGTGCTCCGTAGCCGATTTCACTGTTATTAGCACCGCCTCTCACACCTTTCCGCTTGCTCCGTTGCAAGCTAGATACTGTATACATATATACAGCTCCATGTGATTTGGAACACTTGCATCTTTGTTGCGGCACGCAAAAATTAGATAAAACACGTTTATTAGTCATTAGCATCAAGTCTTCATTAAACTAAGCAGTTCATAGTTGTTTTAAAATTTTAAAGGCTTCTCTAATTCGTTTAAACGTTGCGTTGGTTGAAATAACGACATATCTAGGGGAGAAAGTTACGTTTACGGTATTAATTTGTTGTTGCTTAGGTTCGGTATTAGCCAGCAACACAATAGCCTTCTCATACTAGACATGTTGATTTTAGAAATATCTCATTGCTTCACTCCCTTCCTTTTCGTTAGAAGGAGGAAAATTAAAAACTCTAGATTTTTTACGTCGCATGTATAGTTGATATAAATATATACTTACCTCGTATTATATTACTCGGCTTCCACGTCATCACGATTACCAATCGTGGCGTAGTATAACGACGCCGTTTATACTTGTATAAGTAATAATAGCTCTTACAGGTTCCGCGACAACAAGTGCCTCGTTTAACTTAGGTAGTCACCCAAAAATGCCATAATAATATTATCCCAAATCCTCTTTCTGGGCCAAATCCCGTTTACTTCACCAACTACACCAGCGTAAACACTTGGGGCTCCCAGTTCTCCGTGTTCTCTTCTATCCAGGTTCCATTCATGATTTCGGCCCTGTCAACAAAACACTCCGCGACTAACTCATATTCCATCACATTAGCATCCCCGGGCAGCGGTCGAAGCATGAATGGAATCTTGCCCCCATTCAACACAACAATCACGTCGCCCTCCCGCACCGTCCAGGGACAAAGGCCGTGCGATCCGTCAGACGCCACGAAGAAGCACTTGTCAATGCACGTGGGCAGCTCCCCATCCTGCGGAACCCGCTCATACCACTCGTCACGCCTCCCCGTTGGCTGGACCGCATACCGTCCCGTGGTGGGGAAGTAGTTGGCGTGAGCGCCGACGTGGTTGGTGAAAATGCTATTCCGCATGTCGGGGCCCATTTCGTCTTCTTTCTTGGTCGTCCCCGGGTGCGACCACATGCCGGTGAAGCCGGAGGGGTCGAACATGTGATGGAAGACGGTGGGGAGATTGGCGGGCGGTGGAGAGGACGGCGTCTCCCTGGTATAGGGGTAGATCATCGATTTCGGCGGGTGTGCTACGGCCACGACGGATGCGAGCTTGAACCCGCGGAGACGGAGGATTGAGGGATTGTCTGGGTCTGACTGAAGCAGATCGCTGTCAGGGATGGTGTTGGCCGCTGCCCGGCAGGAGGGGAATTGCTCGAGCAGTGTCATGCGCGACCATTTCGAATAACCGTCTGTTCCGATAGCCCACGTGGGCCGAGGGATACGCGTCTCTACCTGTGGGTCGTCATCATTGAGAATTCGCTGCCATGCCCGGGTCGGGTGGCAGTGAATAAAGGAGAATATGTCAAGTGAGTGATATTCCCTGATCCACCACCGCGTAAAGTCAGCCATGACGTGTGGTAAAGGTTTAGTATAGTCTGGTCGCAGGTCGGGCGGTATCGTGACACCTGTTTCTTGGCCGAAAGCGAGCAGGGCAAAGAGCTTGTCTCTAGGATCTGTGGCTTTCAGGTCTAACGCTGCAATAAACACTTGTAATATGGTAAGGGTACTACTCTCGGTGGTCTCCGACGGGACCTGCGCAGCTCTCTGATCTTTGGCGCCTGCTAGTGTGCTCCAAATGACAGGCATCGCGAGCTGTCCTCGCATGTTGGGTGCTTCGCCATCGAAGTGACGTGATGTGAGAAGCTCGTTGACGAAGAGCAACTCTCCCCAGGTGATCATCTCCTTGCCGTAGTGAAGGACGGCATGCTGGGATAAAGTGGCCTCCTGGACTACCCATACGCGCTGGAACCAAGGGTGCTGGAAGAGACTCTGCATTAAGTACAAGATGTGGACATTTTTGTCACCCCCTGCAGCCTCGACTGCGTACGCATCAAAGGCGTAGGTGCCGGGGGAGAGCGGCGAATTGGCATGGCGGTTAAAGACCTCGTTTAAGAAAGCAAATGAGGCCCCCTCTTCACGTGCTATGGCCTCGAAATCCTCCCCGCAAAGAGTGTGTCTTGTGCCATGGCAATGACATCCATCGCCACCCGGGCAGATGCGTTGATGATAGTTATGTATGTCTCTAATAACTCGTAGCGCTGGTTCTATGCCCGGGTTGGCTTCATCAAGCCAAATATGAACCACTTTGGCGTGAGAATAGATACTTCCCATCATACTAACCTCTTCTCGTCTTTCCTCGAGGTCGACTTGATTAATACAGATGGCGTCGATCCAGATCCGAAGCGGCCTGTCTTTACTTCGAAGCCTTCGAATTGCTCGCTCGACCGTACAGGAGATGTTGAAGGATCCCAGATTCTCGCACTCAGTCTCGAAGTCAATATCTACATGTTCTGGGGAGTCACCCCAGCAGTATGATAGCGCATTAAAGGGGTTCTGTTGATCTGATGGCCCTGTAAGATTCGCATGATCAAAATGGGCCTGGATCCTGTCACCCCAGTTTCCCGGCTTCACTACTAATACACGGATCTGTAGGTTGGAATAGTCGAGTGGCTGATAGTAGCCCACCGGGATCAATGTATCTTGGTACTGCTGTGTTTTGCGCCCATCACCGTACGGCTGATACTCAATCTTGATGGTAGCTTCTCGGATTATGTTGACCCATCCACGATAAACAGCCTTGGGGATAATCTGAATCACATCACCAGCCCGGAGTGACTGCAGCCACATAGTTGAGCGCAGCTGGGGAAACTGTCTATCCCAGTGGGTGGTTGCCTCAAAGAACTCGGGATCAGCGACACGGTTGCGGTGTATCCTGATGGCCCCTATATCGCTCTTTTTTCCACCCGGGCGACGTAAGCCGACCTCAAACCATGTGTATGAAAACACTTTGCTATCCGCCCAACCTTGATCGCGCGAGATAGTAGTAAAGGATGCGGCCGTGACTGTCTCCGCATTTTCTGGCACGATCAATTCAACATATGCCCGCTGCGGACAATGCTCATGGACCTGTATCAAGTCACGACGGGTTGATTCTGAGGCGAGTAACATTTTGCTTGAAATGCGACCGGAGATTCAGTAAGAGCTTCAGTCGAAATGATATACGATGCAACGAGAGGACAGCACTTGTGTATACCCACCTAGGTAGGCTAGACAGTGATCACAAATATGTAAAGATATCAGCTACTATTATGCATCTGTTCTACTAAAACATACAAATGGTTATTTCACTCAAGTCTGCCTAAGCAGTGTGAGATTACCGCTCGTCGTCCTGGAAGAAGAGCGTGGTGGAGTTTCAGCCCCCAATACCTCCAGGGGATATTAGAGGGCAAGCGATTTAATACCCCTCATTACTCCTCAGCCCCGACCCTCTGCTCATTGCATGACCTAGAACGCTCTGGTAGGTCTGTTACATACTTGTACCAATAGTCTGCTAGACTGACGCAAAGAATAAGGCAGTTGCTTCTGGGCGCTGACTAGATTAGGGCTGAGCTGTAGACCGCGACGCGTCAGCAGTGTGATGTTACCCTCCAGCATCAAAGTTGACCCGATATTAAGACTCCATATGGAATGCAAGTATTCAGAGCCTACACTGATGCTAACTAGCTGGGTAATCTACGAAAGTTGCGCTAAGAGGCAGATGGTGTTGGTCACATGGCAGCGGGTGCTGACTAATATCGTCGCAAGGATTCTCCTATAAGTATAAATAGTGGCTTCGACAGGTGAACGCGAGATCCCAAAGTATGGCGTGGTATAAGACTAAGTGGCTATAAAGCGTTACTTGAGTCGCGAAATCGTTGACGGTTGGAGTGGCATGTGATTATTTGTTGAGCAGTAACCGACGACTTGGAATATGTGAGCGGTAGCTGGCACTGTTGGGACTATAGCCACGATCTCAATCTGTATCTCGACTAATCCATTCTGGCACTGAATTATGTGAAGTATCGGTACCTCATTATAGTATGAGCGCAAAATATAACATAGAAACTTGAGGCTTGGGCAAGGAATGACAAGAGGAAGAGATCGCCGCAAATCTTAGTCACACTAAGGATCACAGCAAGAGGTTATCCTTCCAGTTTGATCTACCTAGCCCCAGGTCCTCACTATCAAAACAGTCGGCAAAGAGGGACATTATAAAAAAGGAGTGAGATTGAAGAGTTCTCGTAGTCGGAGATATTTGAACGGGAGATAGTCCCTTCGTTCTAGTACATGCGACGGCTCCTTATCTTAGAGTCAATAGTTTATCCGAAGACGTAGATTATATCTAGAAGGTCAAACTTAGGCCTCCTTACTCTTAGCTACTTGATTACCACTAATTTTGCCTTAGCGACTCAGCACGTTCTCGGTTAAACCTAGGTTCGATTTCACCAAGTCTAATAGGGTCCCAGAGTTAGTCATCTCCCGAAATGGTGAGCAGTAGGCTTGATAGCGCCACGGGTGAAAGAGAAATAAGTTGTAAGATAATTTCGTTTGAGAGAATGAATGTAGCGGATCTCTACTTGTACTGTAGTCATGACCCTACTTGGCGAAATCAGCTTCGGGAATGTCCCGATTTGCGACCAGCGAAGCCGTAGGTGACAGAAGTAATTGCAAGAAGTAAGACCCAGCTTGTAGAATCGTATGTACAAAATTAATACGTAAGGATATGCGTGTACTTCCCGCTCCGTCAAGCAATGCATGGTACGGCATGCCAGCATGATTCCCGTGCTTAACGCTATTCAGTATACACCTTAACAGTTTCGTGGAAGGTAGCACACATGACTTTTATGACTAGAAAAATGAACTACAGAGTACACTTGCGAAGTTGATAGTTACGTACGAAAATCCCAATGTTTGCGCAGCCCAACACACATATCTACAAGGCGAGTGGCCAAATTCAATAAGCTAGCAGTCTCACAAATTAAGAGTCTTACTGTGGTCAATGAGACACAACTGCCTATACTCGGCCGTATCCAAGCTAGAGACCTTTGAGAGTATTAGTACATATAACCCAGCAATTCTAGTATACCTGTGTTGTCCTAGATGATAGAAGTACCTAGGTATGTATACATTAATAATGCAGAGGCAAACCATGTTTTGCGTTCCTGTAGAACAGCAGGCAGGAGCGTTCCTAACCTAGACTAGGTAGGTGCGTTCTTCAATCTTTCTGTCAGGTAATACTACCACTCTAAGTGATTCAGATTAGACACTAATCACTCACCCATCAACCGACTCCTATCAGCAACCTAACCTCACATCATAGTTTGAGACTCAACAGCTAAACCTCAACGAAAAAACATCATCATAAGCAATAAATATGAAGGCGCAAGCTTATATCCTCGCAGTCTACGATTTGCCCCACGAAGTTCNTCTCAAGCCTGACCCTCAAAGCCGACGCCNGACGCCGACACCGAGTCGCAAGGATTCGATACGAATGCTCTACTGTCGTCGCA
>JAPESX010000434.1:0-18454 GCA_029590615.1 Nemania bipapillata | reverse complement strand
CGCTTGCAGTTATTGCTTCCGCTGTCATGGTATCCGTGCCATATAGTGCAGATAATTCCCTTGTTAGTTGGTGCTAACAGTTCATATCGGTCGTAAACTTCCACATGGTGGCCTTATTCGTTACATAGGTAAATAAGTGATTGGAAAATATTAGTCTTACGGTATGCCACACTGTAACATAATCCCCATGACTTTAATAGTGTAGCTGGACTCGTGGCTATCCCTTCAAATACTATGGTACGTGTTCGTGCCTTATTCCCTTTCTTGACTCCTATCAACAGGCTGGGCCCCAATCAGCCAACCGACGCCCGATGCCAGCGTGCCAACAGCCGCCTCTCTTAGCTGATCCCTCTTCCTAACTCGTGGCTGTCCACTCGCATCATCTAAACTTCCTTCGACATCGCTAGCTCTCGACTGGCCACTACGTTGCAGACTCGACAACGCAGAAAGGTTGTGCTGCGCCCTAGCCATGCTGGCCCTAGACAGATCAAAGAGAGACATGGGCGCCTCCTCGACATGTCGAGACGATCTTGTAGCGTTCCTGACCACGCCTGCGGGCACAGTACTGCTAAACGCGCCGGGCATTGCCTGTACGTCGCCCTGGTCATCCCATGCCGACTCTTGTGCCTCCTCTGCCTTGATAGCGGCGTTGAGTTCTTCTTCGCATTTCCGAAAGACATTTAAGATCTCCTGCAAGGTTGCGGGCGGAGCGATACGCACCGCCGTAGAAAGACACTCAATCCGTTGTTCTAAGTGCCTTATGTCAAGATTTCCGCTGCCTGTACCAATGTGCGTCGGCTTGACCGTGCGGGCGGTCCGGCGATACTTCCCCGCTTGTAACGCAGCTTTCCACGAATACTCATCCGTTACCTGCGGGTCGGCATACACGGCGACTCGATTAACCACATAAGAATACGCTGTTTCAAAGTCATCCTCTGTCAGGGCTGCATCCACACACATTGCCGTTATTCGTTTCCGCGTAGCTATGTGAGGATCCGAGGGTGGCGTTGAGTTAATCCTCGAGGGCTTTGATGTGTCGCTATCAAGAAGGCCAGCATCAACCATATTAGATCCAATATCAAGTAGATCCTGGATATTGGTATATCCCTTGGGGTTCTGTTCTAACACTTTCCCGATAATGGAGACGGGGTCCGTGAGAACCCTCAATACCACAGGAGTAAATGGCTCCCCTTTCTTCAAGACAAGACGATACTCGGAAAGCGCATGAGTTGCTTTTAGCAGCGCCTCAATTCGCCTTGCTGCGGGGTGCATTTCTGGTAAAGTCTTGGGGAATGCATGTATACTATACATAGGCTGCATTAGAATGGGTTATTCCGAGTTACAAGAAAAGAGACTCACATATCGTCACATTTTAGAAGCCCCCCACGTCCCCGATGAGGGTTGGAAGCATTGTCATATGCCTCCATTGCTGCAGCCACAGTGGTATCTCGTAGTACACTCTCGTTTAGAGGCTTGTCGGGCGAGTCTTCGTAGATTGACCTTGCTAGTGAGTAGCCTAATTACGCGTAAGTTTTCACATTCTCGGACGCGAGCATATTTTCCACATACGTGTGTTGGCTAGGAATGCTTTGAGACACTCAACCTCGAGGAAATCTTTCTTTAGTCGACTAAAAATACCGTAAGTTTGAATATCAGAAGAGCCGAAGGCTTCTTCCGCGCCCCAATCACGAAGCCAGAGCAGCTCGTTCCTCGCACGAATCCAGTACTTATCGTCATTTTTGGGCCCATTAGTGCTCAGGGAGTGTATTAACTTGACGGCCGTGGCTTTTTGTTCCCGCTCATCTCGCAGAAAAGCTAGCTCTCCGGCTCGTCGCACGCTGCAGGGAGCCCCGGCTTTTGTGAGAATGAAGGCACTCAATGTTAAAACATGGAGGAGCTGGGTCGACGTTTGATTAGGCGTAGTGAGATAGTTTGATTCCTCAAGTAGATCATTTCGCATTAACGAAGCGCTTTTTGCAGAAATGAGCCTCTCACTATCGAGTTCCGTGAAAGGCGAGAGCAGAGAAGAAGCCACTTGTAGAGTCGGGCATGGATCTTGATCCAAGAGGGTCATTATTTTTGTGATAATATTGTTTACCCCTGAGAGAGCTTCCACGGAGGCTTCGGGTATTGAGTAAGCCGAGGCCAGTGCTGCGCGAGCAAATCTTCGTTCCAGAAGTCCCTGCTCTTCATCACCCAGCCATCCAGAGCCGTATTCTCCTAAGTCGACATCATTTGGTCCATCCCATTGATCAAAGGCCTTGACGGCAACTCTCCACGATACCACGGCTTGGGTAGTGAGCCACTCGAGAACGTATTCCCAAGCCGGGCATGCCATACGGTCGCTTCTGTCACTTTCGGTAGGACTCTGCTTTTCCATCGACTTATCCCACCTCGCATCATTATGTAACCATGGCCCGATAAGTCCACGAAGGTCCCTCCCGACATGTGGCAGATCTTCCTCACGAACACCGGTTTGCGAGAGCAATAGAGCTACTGCGGTCCTGCTATCTAAACGCTCAAAGGATTCAAGCGTCTGCGTGATAGGTTCGTGTGGATAGTATTCGTAGTTGCGACGCAGCAATGGCAATAAGGCTGAGACCATCCAAGTACGAATGCATGGCGCATGTTGGAGAAACGGCACAATCAGGTCAGGAAGCTGGGTAAGAAGGCCTGCTTCCTGATCAACACGATGGGCGCGATGGATCAAGAATAGCGACACGGGGTCTGCAAGAGCATCTTCGGGAGCATCAACCCATGCAAGAGGCAGTAGATGCAGGCGCCTGGTCTTTTTGGCTGCCTCGGCGTCGGTGATATCCTGAACAGAAGAGGAATCGAATTGGATAGACAGATCGGGCTCCGCGTATAAGTCACCCGACTCGATGCGCTCTATGAGTCCCACATACTCGCTCGATCGAAGAGTCTCAGGCAGACACGTGAGAAGCACTCTCAAGATGAGCTCCGGTCTTAGAACATTGGGGTGGTGGGCTACGAGCGCTGTCAAGCCCTGGACGTCGGATTTGGTAGCGAAATGGACAGCGAGCAGGAGCACTCTGGGCGGAGACAGGGAAGCTGTCATTTTCATGAAAATACGCAAGGCATGCTTTCTGCCTTGTGACTTATTCTAAGCAGTGAGGAGGGGGGGGAGTGGGTGGAAGGTCGGTTGAAGCCTGCAATTAGGGGTTGGTTGGCCTATGTGAAATTTCTGTGTTGTATATGTTCATTCATCTATAAATGATGGCATCACGTTGCTCTCTTTTGTCCAGGTTGCGATTGCGATTGCGGGCGGGTTTACCTACCTAGGACCTAGGTAGCTCCCACCTACCTACCACCTACCTACTTGTACTAAAGTCGTAGATGTGGAGTTAACTAGGGAAAGGGTAGGGGTGGTCATAGCATATTGGAATGAGTGCATCAACGAGATATAGACCAATCAGAGCTCCATCTTTTCTACTTTATAGCACACGCCGATGGTGTGTGTAGGTCGTGGCTAGCACTCGTTGTTGTTAGAGGTCTCCACCTTACTCATGTAGCCAACTGCGTTCAATTCCAAGCCTCAGCTTAGACATTCCCGTATCTAACGACACCGAACTACACAGCTCCGATTGAGCTCCCATCGACCCTCGAGCCTACCCAACTCGCCGAGCGTCCTCTCACACAGTATCCGCTATGGCTTCAGGATTCGGTTTGCAAGGAGGTCTGTCTCACACCTCACAAAGCTCCCCCCCAATCGATCGCCAAGCAACATCCACTAACCCGCGCAATCGAGAATCACAGGCCCCGGCCGATGCTTTCCCTTCTGGCAGGAGGTCCTCGCCTGCTACGTCGTCAACACATCATCTGAAGATGACTCCGGCAAGAAGAAATGCGGCCCCGTACTAGAGGACTACTACGAGTGTCTGCATCATAAGAAGGAGGTCAGTCTTGTCCCGTCACCGATAATCTACGAAAGCCCACAGTGGCTGACCAGCCGGCAACGCCATTACAGGCCGCAAGAGTCAGGCAGCTGCAAGCCGCATACAGAAAAGCCGAAGCTTCGTCACCACGAGACAATGCCCCGAGTGCCGGCCAGATAAGGAATCTAGGCTTGCTCGACAAAGAGGAAGATACGAAAAAAGTGCTGGGAGGATGATGAAGCCTAACTGTCGATGTATACCACTTTTTCCTCGACCGTCACGTGTACATAGTATGTGGACCATGAGTGGGATCGATTGCCATTCGCTCCATTAAAAATAAACCAGTGCACCAGAATCACGGTATCACGCCAGTGTGTTACCCCCCTTCAAGATGTTTATGGATAGACCCTAATTCGGCCTGATATGTGGCCATATAGATGACGAGAGGGGCAGCAATAGAATAGATGGCAAGGACTAGTCTATAACACGAATAATTTGATTGGGTCTCCTCGAAATATAAGCGAAAATAAGCGCATATGAGTACTGATGGCCTATTATGAGCTCTATAGCTGATTTATCCATAATGGCCCGACCTAGAAGACCCTAGGTAGGAGGAGCTAAGTCAGTGTCCTATAGTATCTCATACCTTTCTTTAAATATGATAGATATATTCTTGGCAATGACCACGAGAAATATGACATTTCCTAAATGCCGTAAAACCATAGTGTGAAGACGCCAAGGGCTTAATAGGGTATTTATTCAATAAACATCTTCATAACGACTATCAAAATGCTTTATTTTTCATATCGTTCTACTTCTTCCATCACATGCTTTTCCATTAACGAGCACTATAAGGGCTAACTTGAGAAGGGGTTTGTAATAATGGCAGTTAAGGCTTTTATCCCCTTACAAGAGAGATGGGAAAGTGATAGGGGGGCAACGAAGTGTTACACGAGTGGGTAGTAAGGAGAAGAGTGAATTAAGCACGCATGTGGAATAAGCTAAGTCTAGCGGTATCTGATGTTTACACGGCAGAAATGCACCACCAAGGTACAATATATGTAGTACTTGCAACTCAGAAATCTGGCATAGCTATAAGAGTTTACGTATATAAATTTATACTTATGTATGTACCTAGGTACCTAACTCAGTGCACTATATTCGACGAAGCAGTACTCTGTTTCCACTCAAACCATCGAGTTTTTTTATTTTTTTTTACGGAAGGCACTACTTGCTCCCTATTCACCTACCTACCTAGGGCAACCTCCTTGTTTGTGGCTTTCCAGCATACACGTAAGGTGTAAGATAACTAGCTATCTTCATACTTAGGTAGGCAGGAAGGCAGGTAGATATTTCCCTTCCTCTCTCTCCTCCTACTTCAACACTTCCATAATCTTCCGTTACGTACCCTCCACACATACTCCTCGACAATTTTTCTACTACTCGCACTCCGATTTCTTTCCAAACTCCCTCCATGTCTTCTCTCTTACATGCCTATTCCTTTCGACACCTCCCAAGGACTTCATAGTTAAGACACGAGGCCGGTCTTGGGCTTATCTCGTTGTGGTTTTGCTCTTCAGCCTCTGTGGTTCGTTGTTCCTCGTCTATATATATCTGACTGGATCAAAATCAAAATGCCCTATTTTAGGGGAATCGAGATATCGATTCACGCAAGCCTCGAAGCCAAACAGGTGACTGAATATCCTCACCCCGATGGTTCCTCTGTCTGTTTGATGAGAACAGGGGCGCTCCCAGCCGTCCGTAACACCTACATAGGGGCAGGCCAGGCCTCGCAATTGAATTCCCCGTCTCTAGCTGAGGATGTCGACCCAACACGCCTAAGGAAAGTCAACCCGCGCATATCTGTTTACATTCCGTCGTTGCCCGGTACGTTGCCCTATCTTCCTGCTACCGTTTCAACTATACTGATCAACAATCCCTCTAGGCGAGCAGTTCTGGCTACGCTATTTAATCACCCAGTCCCCGCCTCCTTCGCGATGCATCTTCTTTAAGATGACAATGAATGGACGTCACATCTCGTCCTGGGGCATTAACACCGACACCCACTCCACAGGCATCGTCGTCAGAGCCCTCTATCAGCCAGATGACAAATGGGGAGACGCATGTGGTCACAATGAGTCTGGATTTCCCGGCATCGAGACACGATACTTCCATTTCATGCCTTCTCTTGACAATAAATCCATAGCTGAGGATGGGGGTATTATTGAGGTGCAGGTCTTTCGTTGTAACGGCCGGAAGCGTATCGCACTTGAGCTTGATGCCTATCGAAACCAGGAACGCTATGGAATCACGTATGCATCCCTTTCTCTCTATGCAATGATTTTAATCCCTAGTTATCTATCCCTCGCCACTATAGTAGCTGACATCCCAACCCTTGCATTGATTAGTTCCCCCAGTGGTGGCTTAGTTGATAATCCCGAAGACGCGACGTACTACAACTATTACCTAATTGATGCGAAGGACGCTCCTTACGCTACGTTTTGTTTTCATTATAGGTCTATGAAGTATTTGAAGCAACTCAATCTTGTTCCGCAACTCGGGCTCGATATGTCACCAGTCCCCAGGGGCTCCTTCGATATCCAAGAGGAGAGATCTGCGTCGCCAGTAACTCAACAATTCACTTTTAATGCTGCATCACTGGAGTCTCAGGTTTTCGATAACGAGGCTGCCGCCATGGCAAAGGATCAGCTAGGGGACGCAGAGACTTACGCTCAGGAGGACTACTTTCTCAGGAGACCCCCTGAGCTTTCGTCCTCTTTGTTGAGTGGTGCCGTTTCCCAAGCTTCTAGCAATGCTCCCGAGGTAGAGCTCTCAAGTGAGGCCCAGCGACGACCGCTGCCCGAAATTCCTAATATGCAGACAAGGCCTGCATCAGCATCGTCGAGCATATCCTTAACACCATCCTTGAGACAGTACGTCGAGAGTGATGATTTCGCAAATGAAGAGATCAGATTAAGCACAGCCCAGCCCATGCTCATATCTTTAGAGTCGATGCAGTCATTGGAACTGGTTGATACTGGAGCCGAAGAAGGTACGTCCTTCTCGGACTACGCAAGCTCACCAACTTCCACTGAAGCCTCTCATTCGCCTAAACTTCCCTCTCCGGAAGGATATATTCCTACTACTGGCAGTGTTCTGGAGAGACATCTCAACCAGTATGACTCCCCCATTGCGAGGTGCTCTCCACCCCAAACTCAAAATGCTTCATCTAGTGGAGCAGGGTGTCGTTTGGATGGTGAAGAAACGGAGTCCCGGATGGGTGTTCTTAAATTAAGCGAGGCGGAGTGGCTTCGACATAATACTCCTTCGCCCTTGCAAGAGAAAGGTGAACAAGCCGAGCGGCCGTGGAGCCCTCGCCCCGAACCATGCATCGAGGAAATGGTGAATGTTTCAGGTGATAGCGCCCCAAGCAAAGGCCTTGACAACGATGTCATACAAGGCCACGTACACGTGAACCAGGTTGGCCAGGCGCCCATAGGCAACTGGATATGAGTCTTACGCCTTAGGGCAACTTATGCGACCTGATTGGTACCCGTTGAACTCATTATGTACAAGTCATGTCAGTTAATGTTTTGCGGGCTGTAAGAAATTTATGGGAAATGATTCGCATTAATTACTATAAGAGACGGTAGCCTATGACTAGAGGTTGTTTGCTGTCTAAAAGACGTAATGGAAGAGTTTTTTATTTTTATTTTTCTGAGTTCTGAACTTNCTGAGTTGCCCTTATTGGTCACCTCTACCAGGAGAGGACAGCCCTTGGCCACATGATCACCTTAACCCCTCGGATGTTTAAGTAAACCGAATTGGTGTCTTGGCCGAGTGCTTCGCCCTCCTTCCTGGTGGAGGAAGTAGATACCCAGGATCAATCCGTATCTTCCGTCTTCATTTCTTGTCCTTCTCTGTGACTTGTTTTCCGGCTGCTCTCTTTCTCATCAGGCCTCTACGACGTGCTTTCTCTTTGCAATACGCCGTGATTTCTTTAATAAACTTCTCCTTGGTGATTTTGAATTCCTTGGCTAGACGTGCCTCGAGAACCTTGATCTCATCCGATGGACTATTAAACTACGCAACTGGATCAGCATGGGTAGAATATAGAATTTTTCTGTAGAGGTGTATAGCTTGTTTCCAATTCACTTACCAGTCCTTCTTCCAACGCCCGGACGGCGACACCTCGCATGTCATCCCCTTTCTTGAATGGAATGCCGTAGAGTCGGAACTGGGACTCCCACCACTCATTTAACACCCGGGGGGTTACATTGTTATTGGACTTTCGACGTATGATGGCGATTGAATATCGTGGGTAGGGTCCACGGCCAGAGAATAATATGCCGTCTTCGTCGTAATAAATTCTACCTGATCGAGGTCGTCGAAATAGAGGATATTTCATGCCTGGGTAATCTTCCCAGGGGATGAATAGAGCCAATGGGGAAATATGTCCTTTCTTACATGATTGGATAAGACGAAGTTCGCGTTTGAGACTCATCTGGAGCTGTATTACCAACTAAATTCAATGTTCGGTCCTATATATGCCCTTGCAGCTTCTTGCAGGAGGAGTGAGCACGTCTAATTTGTGGGGTTATCGGGGGATTGGTTGTCGGCTCTTCGTTCTTGAGTGATAAGTGCACACCTGAGTGACTTGACAATGGTTGATAGGAGCAGGAGCGTGACTTGAGATATATCTGGCAGTTAACGCAAGTACATGGAGAATGATTTTTATAAGGAGAAGTAGGTAGGCAACTACGTGCGGGACAATCGTAGTCTATGGGGGGGGGGGGGGGGCTTAAGAACTCNAGGTTGAATATAGCTTGGAGAGGAGTAGGTAGGTATTTAAGAAGAGTGAAAGGAGGAAATGGAGAAGGTAGTATGGTTTGGTCCAAGTTGCTGCAGATATATGTGCCTACTGCACCGTGTTATGCAGAAATGAGAGGGAGTAAAAGGGACAAGAAGAGTAGGTGGGTGAGCTTTATGTGTGCAGCTGTGTGTGACTGCCTGGGCAGGTACGTAGATTTCTATCGGACCTGTACTGAAGTAGATTCGCGTATGGAAGTAAGATGTAGAGGCGTTGACAGGATGAGTTTGGGATGCTGTGGTTTAGTGGGTGACTTAAATGAGTGAGTGTGTGGCGGATGGAAGGTTAGATGTACTGTCAACGAGACATAGGGTGTAAAGTTGTTGGCGCGCCTTCTACGAAGCCCAAAAGACAGGATTGCTAGTGCAATCGGACCTAAAATACATGTATGCGAACAGGGAAATTCTTATTTTGCCATTTTATATATCGTAGGTATTACAGACAATATGACTAACACGGCTCCATCAGGGCGTGCTTCACAGGATTTGCATCAAGTCGGCTAGTCTCAAGATCCCGAATGAGGGATCATTTCATAAGGCGAAAATGGAATGCAATATAACTCTCTTTATGTTGAATTTGGATTGTAGTGAAAAATATGCGTGTTGGCTAGCGAAGCGTAGTGTACTTATATATATGCGTTAAGGATGGAGGCGAAGCTATCGTCAGGATGAGGGTCAGTCATATCATTTACAACCCCGCTCAACCATCCAAAACATGTTACATACATACCTCCAATCTCATAACGAACCAAGAGGCAACTGCGAGGACAGAGACGTAACATACCAGGTCCCTATTCATACCTAGTCTGAAATTTCCAGGGGTTCTGTATTTTATTTCCACACGACCTGACTACTAAGTAGATATACCCCAACGCGTATGCGTCATGCAACATTCGTGATCTGCGGTCGACTATCTGAGCAAACATGACGTCTACACCGGATCACCTGGAAAGAACAGCCACGGAACCAAGAGACAAGGCGAGTGTGCATCAAATAATAAATAATGCGCACATGTGGACCGCATCCTTAGACAGTATATGCAAGAAAGAAGGACTAATACGTACATAGTTACTCAGGACGGTTGTCCTCGAACACATCGATGAGATCAACAGCACGACGCGCATCTTCCGCTTAGGCATTCCTCGTGGCTCTCCTCCTTTTCGCGTATGTGAATCTCGCTCAGCCCTGCTTATCTGCCATCTCCCCAAGTTGAGTCAGTCAGTCGGTCGGTCGGATAGCTGTATTATCCCTACTATGTTGTGCTCCTGGGCATACAAGAAGAAAGAAGTGGAGTCATCCACCCGCTCATCTCATCTCATCTCATCTCATCTCATTCCATCTCTGCATTCATTTATACATGGCTACAAAACGGGACCCGAGTCCAAAATAATAATAATAATAATACAATACTAAGAAAACAAAATAAACAATATAGTTCCTACCAGGCCAATGGCTCGACGTATACGTCCCGGGCATCGAGAGAGCCGGCGGCTTCACCATCACATCGGCACCGCACGAAGCCCAGAGACCCCATCCTCCTCTTCCCGCATCTGAACTCGGATCTGAAAGCAACGGCGGCAGGGACGACGACAGCAACGACGACGATAACGCGAGAGGCCCGTACATCGAGCTCGCGGTCCAGAAGTCCCCCGACAACCCGCCGGCGGCCTGGCTCTGGCGCGACCCGGTCCAGGCTCCGGTTCCGGTTCTGGTTCCGGTCCCGGTTCCGGTCCCGGCCCCAGCCCCGGCCCAGCTCATCGGCGCGGCACTGCGCGTGCGCGTCGGCGGCGGCTTCGTGTGGCCGCCGCCGGGCGTCAACGTGCGCGCCCTGCGCCGCGTCGTCTTCGTCGCCGGCGGCCTCGGCGTGAACCCGCTCGTGGCCATGCTGAGCAGCCTCGCCTCCCGTTCTCCTGCTCCTCCTCCTCCTCCTCCTCCTCCTCCCTCTACTGCTACTGCTACTGCTGCTGGGGGTGGCTTCGAGGTGCACTTCCTGTACTCGCTTAGGGACCCTATGGCTGCGAGACGGGGGGCGAGGAGGAGGAATAGGGGGAAGAGGGATGGCCGGGAGATGTTGTTCCTGGAGAGGATCGCGCGCGTGTTCCGCGAGGGCAGGGTTAGGGGTCGCTTGGAGGTTTTCCTGACGGCGGGTGGTGATGGTGATGGTGGTGATGGTGATGGTGGTGATGGTGATGGTGGTGATGGTGATGGTGGTGTTGACGGAGAAGGGAAAGGGGAAGGGGAGAAGGAATGTGATGGGAAAGGGGAAAAGGGGGAAAAGGGGGAAGGGGGAAGGGGGAAGGGGGGATGGATAGCAAACCTTGATGAGCCGATCCCGATTGTGCTCTCCGCATTGCTCATGCTGTAGCTTGGCACGTCTACTCCTGGCGTGGAGGAGAGCGAGTAGTAGCTTGTGGCGAGTGAGCCGGAGGACACGGAAGCTGGGGGTTTCTGGGTCAGCGACGCGTAGGTAATTACAGTTGTGAAATGATTGCCGAGTGTCACTGTTGTGCAAGGTTCCGTGGTGTGTACTCCTTTCGGATGGGGCGTCGTTGCTGTTCCAACTATGCTATCGCTCGAAATGGCAGGTGTTGAACTGTACGGTACTGGCGTGTCGATAAATGTGATGATGGATGTTATCACAATCACGGAGTTGCTGAATGTGTTACTGAGGGTGATTGCGGCGGTCGTTTCATGGGCTTTGGTGCCTTCCGGAACGGTTGTGATACCTGTAGGCGCGGTTTGGTCGGATACAGGACATACTGTCGTCGATACGGCAATAGTCTCGGTAGTGACGGCGCCAAGCGCGGGACAGTTCTTGACCCCGGGAGCGCAGGAAGTAACAGTATAGATGTTTGTAGAATATACAGTTGAAGTCGTGTATACTATGGCCTTCGAGGTAGAACCTGGAGTGGTCGAAGGTGATGCGGGATAGGTAGCTTCTGCCTTGGTAGATGATGCCCCTGATATAGCTGAGCTAGCAGATTCAACAGGGCAAACCGTAGTATATAACGGGATGATCTCAGTAGTAACTGAGCCAATATTTGAAGAGCACTCGTGAGCCCCAGGTGCGCAAGACTTAACAGTATACACGCTGCTAGTGTAAACGGTAGACGTTGTGAGAAGAGCGGGAGATGTCGAACTACTTAATGGTATAGTAGGATACTGTGAAGGAACTGAGGAACCAGTGTGACTCGGTAGAGTCGAGGACTCCTGAGGAACTGTTGTTCCTTCTTGTTTGACAGGACAAATGGTTGTGTATAACGATACGAGCTCAGTGGTCACTTGGCCTAGCCGAGCAGGGCAATTAGTGACGGTTGGAGCGCAGGACGTAATTGTATAAACATTCGTTGAATAAACAGTAGATGTTGTTAATTCAACAGGCGTGCTAGAGGGTTGAACAGGGGAGCTGTGGCTAACGGTCACTGTAGTTTTGTCTATCGGTACCGTAGTGTTTTGGTAGATAATGCTTGACATATAGACTGATGAGGAAGTGCCAGCTGAAGGAGCAATGCTTGTCGTTGGGGAATGGCTTGATACTAATGGAGTCGACTTCTCTGACGAAACAGGGTAGCTAGACATCTGTGTAGGAGATGCTGTTTTCGTGGTGCTATCCGCTTGTCCACTGAAAGTTGTTCCATCTATAACAGTATTGGTAACAGGACAGACAGTAGTGTATAGCGACACAGTCTCGGTAGTGACCTGGCCNTACTGGACAGTTTTTAACGGTCGGGGGGCATGATGTTATGGTGACAATATTTGTTGAATAGACTGTTGATAAAACAGAGGTCGTAATCTCGGAACTAAAGGTATACGTCGATGGCATCCTTACTGATGATGTACTTGAGGATGATAAAGAAGCTAATGTTGAACTTGGGGAAATCGATATGCTACTATGTGATGAGCTCTCCGGCACTGGCGAGGAGGGCGATTCTGAGGATCCAGACGAGTGCCTTGGTGCAGTAGGATAACCAGATCCGGAGCCTGAAGCAGCTGTAGAACTTGAACCATGGAGACTAGATACGGGATATAGTGTTGTCGACAAGGATATTAACTCGGTAGTGGTTTTCCCCACTGGGCAGTTCGACACAGTCGGCGCGCAAGACGTAATAGTATATACATTAGTAGAGTAGATCGTAGAGATAGTACTAGCGATTGTAGTACCACTATGCGGCGACCGCTGGGAATCTGGCGCAGTCGTGGTCGTAACCGGGTATGTCACACCACTTACATCTGACATCGACGATGCGCTATGGGACAGGGTCTGTGAGCTAGTTCCCATAATTATAGAACTTAGGCTGCTAAGTATGCCGCCTTTGCTAGAAGATGAAGCAACCGGATAACCGCTGATTCTGGACGGCGATGTGACTGGACTACTAGATGTGGTAGAGTCCGACGCAATTATGAACGTGGACGTGTGTGATGAAGCCGCTGAGGTGGGTTTTGAACCGGTACTGACCGTCGCCGAGCTGCCAGTAGCTGGAGGACGTGAAGATGGTACGATCGTTGCTGGGTAAGTTCCATCCCAGATACTTGGGGTTGACGATGCAGTATTAGTCGAGAGTTGCGAGCTAGTTCCCATAATCAGGGAGCTCAGGCTGCTGAGGAGACCTCCAGGTTTAGATGACGATGCAACCGGATAGCCGCTGGTGCTAGAAGGCGAAGAAACTGGATAACCACTGACGCTATGAGGCGATGATACTGGGTAACCAGTAGAGGGTGAGGCAACTGGATAACTGCTAGCACTTGCTAGCGGAGTAGTGTTAGAGGAAATAGCTGATGAACTACTTGATGGAGTAGATGTATGATAACCCGTGACGGTATTGTCGGTCGTTGGAACTAACGAAGACGAGCCTTGAGAACTGGGTGACACAGCCGAAGAGGAGGCAGATACCGGATAGTCTCTAGGAAGAATAGCGTCAACCTCCAGGTTATTCCTAACCACCTTTGGTCCGGCCCCTGACTGAGAACTACAGCCATCTTGGATTTTATCAATGCTAGCAAACTTTCCGCTCTAAGCTCTGTTAGCGAGAGTTTTCTCTATGGCACGATAGCAAATACATACTCTGTCTGTATATCTGTATCCGCACGCCGGATACTTGTTGGTGATATTGACGCTGCGTACAACCATAGTATAGGGGGCTCCCTTCATATCGATCTCACCACCAGCCCATTGAATTGTCCAGTAGTTATTAGCAGGATCCCCTCCTGCCCAGACTCCCAGTTGCAACTTCATAGGCGACTGCGGGAATATAGATCCTGCCGGTATGCTTGAAGCTTGCACACTCCGGACAACTTGGTTGTCGACGTACCAATTCATGTGATTCTCGTCCCATTCTACCGAGTAAGTGTGAAACTGCGTCGTTGGCTTATACGCATCCTTCTGGTATGTAGCTGCTCCATCCCACATCTGGCCCTGGGAGTAGATGTTCGTGCCGACTGTCCACTTCCCATCTGGTGGTGGGAATGGCTTCTCCCCATGCTGGTTACCCGAGAATTCCCAGTCGATTTCATCCTGAATGTCTGATGACAAGATGGCGTTGCTGATTATCCCCTGCCCCGGTGCAATTTGCATTACAGCATCATATCTGCCACCAAGCATATAGAAATCCGTCCACATGTTCGGAGCATCTCCCCTCTTTCCATACGTAAACTCGGCACCCTGTGCCGTGAATTTGACAACCTCATTGTTAGCGATGATCCAGTTCTCGGGCGGCCCTGTTTCTTTTGTGAAATCTATGTAGTAATTATCCTCCGGCCAAGCATTTTTCGTCGGGCAATCGGCGTGAAGAGGATTGCAGTCGGGTTCGAGCTGACCATTCACGAACCGAGCCGCCAGTCCTAATATGCCTAGCAAGCTAATGAATTCTCCCTTTGACATGTTGATAGTTTGTACAAAATTTCAGATTCTAACCTATCGTTAGGGAAACAAGTCCCCCAAGCAAACACTCGGTCAGGAGGCATTTTAGTCACCCATATCAGTGTTGATTATGATAAAGAGTCATTGTGTAGGTGCATCACGTAGTAGTTGACAACAATGTCAAAGCAGGCATGAAAGGAGCATGAACTATATTCCTAATCCGGTCGATGTTAGTATAGGCACCCTTACACCAACAGAGCTGAGATTGTCCTCTTAGATAAAGCTTGGGGCTTCTTGTCAACCCAATGCCAACAACAAAGTTGGCTTTCCCACAATCTCATCTCATAATGCCTTTATAGAGGAGACTAAGAGTGTCGAAGCCTCTAAGAACTCATCAAATGTATCTTTATCCATCTTAACTAAGACCGAAGTGCGATCATTTTAACCAAGAATGTTCCTTTGAGATCTATGACATCGAGAGGTCCATTGAGGCAAAAGTGACGAGGAGTTTGTGTTGTACCCGCCGATATTTTATGGCAAACTCGTAGTGTGATCTACACAAACCTGTGGTAGAAACTTGGGCGCCGTACTTAAGTGAGCCACAAACATTGCATCATTTTGAGATCAATGTATAGGTTTAAAAAGCTGGTGCATATAGTAAAGAATTTATATTTTGGTGATTGTCTCTAGTATCATGAATTGCTGTAGATAACTGTTATAGAGAAGTAAAAAATGATACATAACGTGGAGAAGGAAAGGTTATTTGTTTTTCGGTAACATACATAGTACTCTACGCCGGAAGACAAAGCAGGGAATATTACCAACCACTTGGATACATCTGCAAGGCTAACCCTGGCACAATCAGCGTGGCCCTCCAATTAGGTATGCTATCCCAAACATGGAAAGTGGGTTGGTGTGGGTCGCAGCAGCGTAAAGGGCTGAATTCTTGGGCTTTCCAATGAGCCGAGCCTTACTCACCTAGGTATCATTTAACCAGGGTTTTAGTGGGATACAATGACAGGCGCGACCACTCCATCTACCTAAGATACCTACCTACTTTGCTAGGCCGTTACCTACAATTACGCTGTAGACTAGTGCGGTAGTGGAAAGACCACTCACTGTCTTTGCCTCCCTCGCAAGTCCTACCATTCACAAGGTTCCGATCATCACTTTCTTTTTTTGTCACTCTCGGCATTTGTCGCATTTACAGCCTTGGTTGCCTGATTCACCTGGAATAGGTAATTCCTTCTCTTTCCTGCCCCTCTCTTGACCACACCACCCACCGAGGCGCACCACACTCTTTTCGACAACTCGTTTTTACTAGGCGTTTCTGTCCCCGCGCTACGCACAGCTATACTATAACGCCAGGACACGCGCGTCCACCAACTTCAGTTTCCTTCGTTACATGACATACAATGCTATAGCCTCCGATACCTTTAGTCACCCGAGCCTTATATACGCTGAATATCTACTGTTATCACGCCTCATAACGACTTGAAATCCTGTCGTCATNGGGGCTCTTCGGCCAGAAGTCAAAGCTCAAGACGGCGGCAGCGCCAACCATGCGCGTGGAGAAGGTCGCCGTACCCAGCAAGCCCCGACCAAGCCCGAGGCCTTCGAACAGCGTGCGCGCATCATCTACCCATCTCTCTGTCCCGGCAAAGTTATCCCCCAACCCCCGCGCGGCGCGACCAAAGAGCACATCTCCATACCCCTCTTCCTCGGACGAGCCGCGGATCGAGCGGAAGCGCAAGGCTGTCACAAGCACGCCTCGTGATTCGCCCGTTTTTGGTAACGACACGGATTCAGAAGATGATGACGGTGATCCCTTTCGAAAGCGCATGCGCAGAAGCGACGGTAGGCTGGTAGACGTGAACCGCAAGCTGCGTCATAAGAAGGCATTCGGCGACGACGTCAGAAGACCTAATATCATCCATGCGGCTGATATGGCTTCGCGAGCAACAAAGTGTCCCCCGATTCCTGGCGCAAAAGATAACCAGGTGGCGATTGAAGTGCAGTACCCTTCGCGCTGCACGCGAGAGAGGTAAGTTCTGCATGTTAGGCAGGGTCTCGATTATGGTGCTAACTTGATATACGAGGTACGAGCTGGTATGGCAAAAGGACAAAATTGATGCGGTCAAGGACATTCTCGCCATCATCGAGAGTGTAGCCGAGACATATCTCACAGATGCCGACTCCAAGGCTTTCATCGATCACAATACGAGTTTCAGGAGGCAGATGGAGCGTGCTGTAAGCGAGAAGTACCGAGATGTGTCAGCATTTCGAGACGCACTCGATAGCTATAACAAAAGGCTTCTAGAGTTGGTGAAAAATGGTACCGTGGCTAAGAACCTCGACCGAATTCATCATATACCGTCCAGCCTTGTCTCCCTGATCCTTACCCAGGTCTACGATCGCACAGTTGCCCCGAAAGTTGAAATGCTGACAAAGTATGATGCCGGAAGCGATAATGTGTATGGGGAGTTGCTGCATCCATTTGTTACCAAAATCCTAGTAGAGCAGACAAAAATGACATCGGATCAAGTCTTCATCGATCTCGGATCCGGAGTTGGAAATGTTGTCCTCCAGGCCGCGCTCGAGATTGGGTGTCGTAGCTATGGATGTGAGATGATGGAAAATGCCTACAACTTAGCAGAGGCGCAAGAAAAAGAGTTCAGATCCAGGTGCATGCTCTGGGGCGTGGCTCCGGGAAGAGTTTATCTCGAACAAGGCGATTTCCGCACAAACTCGAGGATCCTCGAGAAACTAAAGGAGGCAGATGTCATTCTTGTGAACAACAAGGCTTTCACATCGACCCTCAACGACTCTCTCATCAATATGTTCCTCGACCTGAAGAAGGGTTGCAAGATTATCTCTCTCAAGTCATTTGTACATGATAACAAGACGGCGATAAACGACGTTGCCACGAGTATCCTCGACGTCGAGTATTTCCGATACCATGAGAATTGGGTAAGCTGGACTGGATCCGATGGCGAGTACTACATATCCACTAGAAAATAAAGTCCGGCCCGGGCCATACTGGATAGACGATTCTTTGCCTTTCCTAAGGCAAGTGTCAGCGAATATGGCGTGTACACATAGACTACGGGAAGAGAAAGGTTTGGATGGTGGTTTACAGGATACCAAGGTGACATACCCTGCGGAGCGCGAGCCTGGCTTGAACTAGGAGCAAGACAACGCTTAGACACTTACTGCATAGACGACGCAACTATAGATGATACCAGACAGAGCAATGATTATGCACGTTTTCTTTTCAGTCAGCTTGTGTTGCCATCATTTATGATTCTTTGGTGACTCGTTTTGGAGGTTCAGCGCGTCAGCCTCGCGACCCATTCTCTTCATCCAACGGTCAACAAGCTCCTTATTCTCGGCTTGCACCTTAGCTGCCTTCTGTATAGTCATATTAAGCTCCATGTTTAACGTGAGATTATCATCCTGGACATCCTAGAGAGACGAAAGGTCGTCAGCATTTGGGGGGGCCTTCTCTCAAACACGAAGATACTAATCATGACTCCCTTCACTACCCTTTCCCACTCCTGCCCCCTCGCCACCTTTCTCTTCGCGCTGTTCTCTACCAAATTTAGGCTCCCACGACAGCCAAATCCTAGCAAATAAACATAGCACAGTCTCAAGTAGGCAAGCGGGTAAACAAGCAAGTGGCTCTAAGGCCTTCTTTTGTACGTACCTTGAGAAAATTCTTTTTCTTTTCTAGTTCCTCGTTCAGGTCGCGCATCCTTGCAGCCAGCGCGTTACGCTCGGCAGTCATGTCATTTATGCGTCTATTATCGACCCTATTCTTAGAGCGCAACGT
>JAPESX010000433.1:0-18472 GCA_029590615.1 Nemania bipapillata | reverse complement strand
GGACGACGGGCGTCGGACCCGGCGAGCCAGAGGACGGCGGGCGCGAGGTCGCGGTACAGCGCGTGCAGGGCCTCGGCCTGCTGCTGGGTGAAGCCGCGGCCGAAGAGGACGGCGCGCACGGGCGGGGCCGCGGCGCCGGGGGCGGCGGAGCCGACGGTGTTCTGGGGAGGTGTGGGGGGCGCTTCGCCGCGGAGGAGGTAGGGGAGGTCGGTCTTGGCGGTGTCGTAGGTTTGCATGAAGCGGATTACTGGGGGGTTGTTAGATTGGTGGTTCAGGTTTGATAGGCTCAAGTATGGGAAGGAAGGGATGGGAGAGGAGGGGAGGGGAGGGGAAGGGGGGATGAAAGGATGTGAGGGGGTGAGAAGGGATGAGAAGGAGGAGATGGAAGGAGACGGGATGGGTGATACCGTACCGTCCCACTCAGGTCGGAGGGCTTCGGCGACGGGCCCGCCTATCTCGGTGTGTAGGCCGATCATCGCGATCGGAACCGGTTTTGTGGAGGTGGACATGGCGGCGCTTGATAGTGGCGGAAATACTCTTTTTGATAGGCGAGTAGTAAGTGTGCGTGTGCGGAGAACTCGACTCAGGAACATAGCATACCTAGGTAGCCTAGTATGTTCTCGGAGGGGGGGNTGATATCAACACATATACGTATATATATATAAACAACGTTACTCAAGTGTCTCGGTGGACATCGAGATGAACAGGTTCGATCCCGTCGTACATGATCGTTGATCGGCACCAGCTTGCGCCGCGCGCCGAGCCGCTCGCCATTACCGAGGGCGCGTCTCACGCTACAAGCACATACATTCCATCGAGCTTGATGACATATGGTCTGCTTGATGGCTCAGCATCCGGACGTCGTCCGACTCTGCGGGCGAACACCTCGGCCACTTATTGGCTGGTCATCGGTCGACGGTGCATGGATTTGGGGTCTTTGGCTCCACCCTCGGTGCCGAAGTCTCGCTAGAGATCTGCTGTACAGGACAGATTATGTATAAGCATCCATTCTAAGTTGGATACAAGATAGAAAGTCTTCCCACCTGCATATGTCGATATGCACACCTTGAACATGGCAACCTGACGTTTGGGTGAACTAGTAACCTACCTATGTAGGTAGAATCCTAGTCGGGTAACCTGGACGAGTACTAGGCCTACGTCCTTGAATTCTAGAACTCATATGTGGGGCACGTAGGTACCTTAAATAAGTAAGGGGTGGTTGAAACAAATGGGACTAGCGGCTAGAAATAAAGCATTGTTTTCCTTGTAGACAAACGACCTTGCGACTAATCTGCCACCACTAGATTAAGCTATCTACTCAACTAATACGCAGTATATATTTAGAGAAGCTTGAATAAATGTAAGATCGAATCCTTCACAGTAATCTACTAAATACGCAGATCAAATAGAGTAAGGATTTAATGTAGCGTGGTGTCAAACTTTCAGCCCCCTTTTCAAGCTGCACGAGTCTTCTGCGCATAGGTGCTACGTATGCAACTGCTTAGCTGTCCCGAGCTGACCCACACCTTGCCTAGTACTACGTATACAGTACTTCAGCACATAGAAACCTGACTATAACCTCGTATGATTGGTGCTATCATTGATATTTGTGACTCTCAGTGGTCTACCTAACGTATTATCAGTACAAAATATTTCAGCCTTCAGCCCTCCTAACAGTAGACTAGACTTATCTAAATAGATCTTATCTTTCCAGGATAGGAAACGTCAAGATCAGCACCCATGTCCTTTGAAACTTCAATCGTTTATTAAAACACAATCCAAAAGAGGGTTCGCGTCCCCCCCTTAGCACCCCTGTTTTATCTCCACATGTTCAAGATCGGGTTTGCAACTTTTCCCTGGCGTTGAGCTTGAATTGAGCCGCCTCCAACGTTTTCAATTTATCTTGCTTTTGGAGGTAGATAGATACCTAGCCATGGATTCCATCATTATAAGCTCCGAGCTAACGCCCGCAGACCAGCTGGTTCTGCAGAACCTGGCCAGCGACATCCAAACCCGCCAGCCATGCTCGAACGGGGCTGCGAAGGAGAACGGTAAGACCACCGGAGTGTCGGCAAAGCCAGTCTCAAAATCAAAATCAAAATCAAAACCCAAGAATGGAACGGCCAATGGAGGTTAGTTTTACTTGCCATATATACCTACATATAACATATGCCATATACCATATACCCCAAATCTTCTTGACATACGAGCAACCGGGAATCGAATCCAATCTCATTGTAGAATCAATCAAACAGGTCTCACTCACCGGGCGTCTGAGCTGCTATCAGATCAGGACACTCGCGATGTAAATACACTCGTGGGTCTCAACGACCCGGCAAGCCAGGATTTCGAGCCTACCATCTTTTCATCATGGGATATGAGGGATATCAAGTCTCGCTTACCGCCCTCGGTGTATCAATACATGCTACTGCCTTATGTGTCATGGGCCCAGAAGGTAGCTCGACACGAAACAGACGTGGTTATGGTCACGCATTTAATCATGCACTTCACCACATCCCTCCCCAGCGCTGTGTGGTTATTCTACCGTTTCTCATACTTGCACGCATTCCTCCATGTGCTCTTGCAAGGGTGGTACATAGGTGCATATACACTCCTACGACACCAGCATATACATCAGAGGGGAGTGTTAGCCAAGCGTTCTTGGATGCAATTGTTTGATCAGGCATTCCCGTACATAATGGACCCCCTGATGGGCCACACTTGGAACAGCTACTTCTACCATCACGTCAAGCATCACCATGTCGAGGGGAATGGCCCCGACGACCTTTCTTCGACCGTCCGCTACCAGCGAGATGACATATGGCATTTCCTTCATTATGTTGGCCGATTCTATTTCCTCATCTGGTTGGATCTTCCACTGTATTTTGTACGAAAGGGCAGATTGACGATAGCTCTTCGCGCCGCTTTTTGGGAGTGGTCCAATTATGTCGCAATCGTTTCTCTCCTCCGGTATAACTTCAAGCCAGCTCTCTTCACGCTTCTTATACCTTTGCTTATCATGCGCCTCGGTCTCATGGTGGGCAACTGGGGTCAACACGCCTTTGTGGATGCTGATGAGCCCGACTCTGACTACCGATCTAGCATCACTCTAATCGACGTGCCGGTAATAAGCATACCCCCTTCTCCCGTTTGTGCTCGAGGTTAACTTTTTAATTACAGAGTAATCGATATTGTTACAACGATGGTTATCATACATCCCACCATCTCAATCCCCTACGCCACTGGAGAGACCATCCCGTGCATTTCCTCCAGAGCAAGGAGATCTATAGCCGCGAGCACGCGCTCGTATTCCACAACATTGACTACCTCATGATCACAGTCCGGCTCATGATGCGCGATTACGAACATCTAGCGCGATGTCTTGTTCCTATTGGCGACCAGATCGACATGACAATGGAACAGCGTGTCGCCTTGCTCAAACGCCATACACGCAGATTCAGCGAGGAAGAGATCCGAGAGAAGTTTGGTGTCGCGAAGGCTTAATACTTTTAGCAACGTCAGATGGCTTGATTAGATATGGTCAGTCTATCAACGTAGTATATCACCTAATTACATACCTTCTAGAGCGTGGATTTAGGATAGCGATCACCACTTCGCGTGAGAATACTGGGTTAGTCAACTAGACTTGGAGCAGATATCTTAACCATGAATGTACTCAACTCTGAATTAATTAGGGGCACCAGCATATTCATCTTACAACATAATTAACCAATAATTCTCACACTCGACTACTAATGGCAGCCACAAAGAGAGAATAATGTTAACCGCTACGCCAATAATGCATGTTTTTTACAGCTAGCATAATACTCATCGCGAGTTCTGCGCAATGCTGATATATCTGCGATTACATCCAACGTAGATCTTGAGGTTGTCATAGAGTGGTCAGACAGCTCACCGGACTCGTCACTACTATCGAAGCGCGTCATAGATCCCACTGGAATTGAATATAGTTACACGAAGAGAGGAATCTAAAACCAGGCGTGGCTCACGTGTCTTATTACACTTTCCATTATATTTCTTAGAAGCCTTACGAACACTTCTATAACTTCAATAATATGCAGCGAGATGGTCATGTATTTGTCTAGCTGAACCACGCTCGTGTGGAGTGTAGTGGTACGACAGTGGTCCATGTTGAGCGTGTCGATCTTTTCTTGAAGCTTATGGATTACAAAATTAATTTAAAACTGGGCTGCATGCAGCACATATGATAAGATTAATCTCATCTCATAATAAGCTCCTCTCTTAGTTTGACTTAGAGTGTGCCACTAGGTGCACGAACATGCGGTGCGAGGCTAAGAGCATGAGCTCCTATAGTACAGCATATCTTGGAAAGCAGCGCAATTTTGCAAGACTTCATGATGTAGAAGGCTTAATAGAAAAGAATCTGTGTCACACTAGAGGACTACTTCAATCTCAAGAGTGCTGAAATGGTGCCCAAAGGTTATTTATTTCAGGGAATGACATAGACGTAAGCGCTTGCAGTCTACCCTTCAGTAATGAAGACAGTTTCTCGAAGACTACAAGGAGCTAATAGTCGTCCTCTCAAAGCCTTGATCTGAAGGCTTCATTTCAGAATTTTCTTAATGGGAACCTCAAGGGTATACTAAGAGATTGGTAGACCCAGTTGATACGGAGAAATAAAAAGTGCAGTTACATGAACTCAGCCCTAGCCGCCTCGTTTCGAACGTCGCACCAGTTGAAGATAGTCAAATGACAATGTGCAATGAGTGAGTCGGAAACCTTCTTAGAAATACGACTGTCGCACAATCGGGAGTGGAACAAGGCTATATATTTCGTACTACTTAGCATCAAGTATTACGAAATGGAGGATACTGTCGTGTGCACTACGTAATAGAATACTGCCAATCGGATGATCGTGGTTGACACCACCTTCCGACTCTATATCCATGCCCTCCGCTTAAGATGCCACAGTTAAACTTTTTGAGAACAGTATACCGGTCATTGACCAAAGTCGACCGCTCTTTGACCCTGACAATATATATTAAGTCGTACGGAAGTAGCTATTTTATAGCTCGCAATTACAACTGGAAGGCACGTGGTTCATATTGTTGCCTAAGCCGAATACGGGACCAATGGCATGGGGGAAATTATAAAGTCTACCTACCTAGGTAGTCATACAACAGCGTCGTGATTCAAGAGGGTCTTACGAATCATGATGTTAGTTAGCTCCGGGCAACATGTATTAGTCATAACGAGAATAGATAGGGCTAGACTATAAGGCGCATCACCTTGATATAAGAAGATATCGAGCATTATGTTAACTGTAGAATTGGTTATATAAATTTAAGATGATGCCAACTTACACTCTGTATAATGTGTTTTACGCCACCTTTATTTAAACTCGAATTCATAGCCCAAATACCATCCCAGCAGTTCCATGACCAGCAGTCAGCCTATCATGTCTACCACTCCAGAGTATAAAATATCTTTCGATGTAAGATAACTTGGAAAATATATACATGGATTGAATCACTTGCTCACAATTGCATCGCATAGCAATTTCATAACGTCATCAACAACGAGTTAACAAAAGCTGCGAACACTCGGCACGCAATCTCAAGCAAAGGAAGTCCTCTATGGGAGTGTCCTGTCTCGGGAAATGAGGAAGTGGGTAGGGCCGTGAGTGCCTCGAGCTTGGCCTTCCGTTCCTGGAGCAAGCTCTCGCAGGACCAGCGCGCCATCTACCTGGAAAAATTCGCCGATGCTATCAAAGCCAATCTCCACGATCTCACTAAACTACTCGAGGAAGAGGTTGGGATGCCGTTCTGCACCGAAGTTTTTGAATTGCCTCGTGTGAGGGAGATCATCGAAGGCGTCCCTAAGTTGCGGCTGAAGGAAGCCAGTCTTATGGATGGCGAAGATGACGAGGTAAGAAGTTCCCAAATTATATGAATAAATACCTTTATAAATCTCGTTGACAAAATTATCGCATTTAGCACTCTGTTATTCTACGCTATGTCCCCCTCGGCGTCTGCGTTGGCATTGTGCCATGGAACTTCCCTCTCATGCTGGGTCTTAGAAAGCTAATACCCGCTCTTCTGGCCGGGAATACTTTCATTGGGAAACCGTCGCCTCATTCACCTTATTCAGCGTTGAAGCTGGCCGAAATTGGTGCCAAGGTCTTNCCCCCCAGGCGTCTTCCAGGCTCTGAGTGGGGAGGATACTCTTGGGCCGCTGCTCACAACGCATCCGGATGTGGCGATGGTTAGTTTTACCGGCTCTGCTGAAGTCGGCAAGCAGGTCATGGCTGCCTGCGCCGGCACTCTGAAGAGAGTAACTCTAGAGCTTGGGGGTAATGATGCGGCAATTGTTTGCGACGATGTTGATATTAAAACTGTCGCCTCGCAGGTATGCAGACTACGTCTCTCTGTTCTAACATGTGAATGAGTGCTGATAGTCTCGGAGCAGATTGTCATGCTGGCATTTGCTTATTCAGGCCAGATGTGCATGGGGATCAAGAGAGTTTATGTGCATGAGGATATCTTTGACTCTTTCCTCGTGGCTCTGGTAAAGGAGAGCAAGGAGCTCGAATACCCTAGTCATAAGGACCCAGGAGACTCAAGTGGTGACTGCAAATTACTTGGCTCGATTCGGACTCCAGAGCAGTACGAGAGACTCGAGAAGCTCTACTCGAAGATTAGCGAGGAAGGTTGGAAGGTAAACTATGGAGGAGAGCCCTACCCAGATGAGAAATCCCAGCTCAAGATGCGCCTAACTATTGTTTGCAATCCTCCTGACGACTCTACTGTTGTGCTCGACGAGAAATTCGGACCTATTGTCCTAGTTCTGACGTGGAAGGATGAAAACGAGGTGATCGAGCGCGTGAACGCATCGAGACTAGGCCTTGGGGCCTCAGTCTGGACTAAAGACATGTCGCGTGCCCAGCGACTGGCAAGGGAGCTTGAAGTAGGGAGCGTTTGGATCAACACACATTTTGAAACTGACTGTAGAGTACCGTCTGGTGGTCACAAGGGGAGTGGCATCGGCACGGACTCGGGGGAACTCGGCCTTAAAGGCTGGTGCAATCCCCAGACAATCTGGGTAAACCATAATAGCGATCGAGTCCCATATCTCAATGCACATGGACTTTAGGCGTTAAAGTTTCTACAATGGCACTTATATAGCGAGACAGTATAGTAGATCAAAGCGTAGATTAATAAAAGATGAATCCCCGTGAATGAGGCGATGCTTAGCAACTACCTTCTTTACCCTCTCGTTTAACTCGCTTGGGTGGTCGGCCTCTCTTTCGCTTGGGCACTTCGGCGATTGACGATCCTCTTGGTTCCTGGTTTTGGCCAGCAGGCTTAGAATTGTTGGAGGCTGCTTGCTTACGCGGCCGGCCCCTTTTCCGGCCGGTTGATCGGGCGATCGGAGGTGATTCTCTTTGAAGACCAGTATGGAGAACACGCCCATCAGCCTTTTCCCCATGTTCTCTGAGGCGAGCACTTAGAGTTTCCGACTGTTCCTTCGCGTAGTCTTGTGCATTCCTGATCACTCTTCGACCTAGTTCAAATGAATCATAGGAGCCTATGAGGTTACAACGTGTAATGGGATACTGATGATTTACGAGCCTCCCCTTATTGTCAACCTCGGAGTAGTGCGCAAAGAGGCTAAAAGTAGTGCCGTCGAACGTGAAACTTATGACGCTGGCATGACCCGGGGGGTCCGGTGCCCCGAGGTGTTTGAGAGCTTCATTTCTTGCGAAGACAAGAGCCGCTCCGCCATAGGCACTTTTTACCTGGGCTTCGTCCAAGTTTCCCCCACTTTCTACCCATTCGCCAACTATATGTGGTAATGCCATCGAACACCACTTGTACGCATAAACAACAGCGCCATTAACAGTATCGATAGGGAATGGTCTGAACGCCTTTGTATCCAGTCCTTCTAAGAAGTCAGGCCGGAGGAAATCTAGGCCATTGTTGAAGCCAGAGTTTTTGGGAATGCCAGTCAATTTCTGCTTGTAAGTCCTTTGGTACGATCCAACCGCTCCCCTACGACTGCTGCCCCCCGCCTTCCCTTTCTCGTTATCGTTGTGAATCTCGTGGGCGCCATGCTCCTGAATTTCGTGTTCGTCTTCGCAGTCACGGAGTAGCATCCGGTCTGAATAAGCAATCAGGGTGCTTTCATTTGGGGCTCTCTTCACTATAACTCGGTAGCGCTTAAAATATGAGTCCATTGGTGGGATGGAGTTACGACGTCGCAAACAATAACTGTGGATATCATGGATGTTTACTGGAGCCTCCGAGTCGTGGAACAGTATGCCGTTTTTCTCTGCTCTGCGATAAAGGCTGGTTACATTCGTCGTCGTGGTGTTGGTGTTGCTTGATGTAAGCGGGTCACTGTCGGATTTTATCCGCGTTCCAGACATTTGATTGAAGAGCACTAGATTTTCCCTGGTTAAATGCGCTTGCTTTGGTTCTGGCCCGTAGATAACATTGTCACTGATGGCGGTAGGTGGCTGTTCCTGAGGCGTGTTTGTTGGTAGGGAATCGGCCCTTGCGGAGGTGCCTAAGCTCCTTTCTGTGAACGGAGTTGTATTTTTTGGCAAGTTTGGGTTTAAGGCAAGCCGATTTTGAGAGCTTCGTGTACGTCGGGTGTGTCCTATATCTAGCGTAAGACTCAGCTTGCATTTCTACTTTCCATATGTGCACGCGATTGGATAATCAAGCTAGCCGCGGACATACCTGTGTGTGTCTCTGCCTCTGAAGAGACGTTCGCATCGGCTAGGTTCTTGTTTAAGGACTCACGTGTATTGGGGATGCGCCGGCTTTTGCGCAGCCTGGAAGTAGGATGGTGAACGGCCATGATGATAGTGTGATGTTTGTTTTATACTACCTTCATTTTGTTACAATACTGAGAAAGGAGGTGTAGTTGTTGTTGTGTGAGAGGGGTCCGTGGGCTCGATCATCCCTAGCCTATAGACCTAGACTAAAACTCGCTATAGAGCCACGGCGCTTACTTGTGCTACGAGTAAACTGTGTAACCTAACTTACCATTCTGATTGGCCTTTATTGCTTTCAATCTTTGCTGATTAATATACAAAGAACGTAGAGAAGATACGTAAATAAAAATCATAATATTACACCTCCCTAACTTACGTTAATAGCTAACCGTAATGCTTCCTGGTGCCCAGATATAATTATGATATATTTAATATTTTCCATTCGTGAAGACTTAGACCATTAACTAGAGAATTGGTAACCTAATGGCGTTGATTGCCCACATGTACTGAGTTGAAATCCAGTTGCTGGGTCTTCTTTATACTCTTGCGAATACCCATCTTCTTCAGAACTCAGTCAGGTACGTCATGCTCATGATGTTCTCGGTCCTCTGTGGAAGACGAATTAACTTGTCATAAACCCAATTTGCGTAATACAATGTCTCTAGTCTTATCCTACCCGAGGACAAAGCGCATATTCTCGTGTTTGGGTACATCTCTGCTCGCAGCGCACCGATCGGCGACCTGGCAACAGCGGTGTATTGTAAGCTAAGAACCTCTCCTGTTGACATTTTATAGCTTATGGTATTAGCGCCATGTCCTTGATGTAGCTACCCGAATAGTGAAGTCTAGGTCTATCGGACCAAGGCATTTTCACCGAGAGACTACAAATCACGCATTTGCGTGTAGTTAGAGTGGGTGATGACAATGCCGCAATGGTGTACCACATCCTAGTGCTGCGTTGAGCTAAAGTCAGCGCCCTGGTAGCCGAACCGACATTTCTAGACAAGAGGTTCGTTAATATCGTCATCCTTCGCTGTGTGTATTCTCCTATGTGTATCCTTGGCAGGGGATTAGTCAGGTCACGAATCCCTTGTAGTAGTATTCACACGCCCCGACCCTACTCTCCGCCTCCTATTTTTCATTATTCTATTCCTACGTAAGATATAAAGTGCTATACAAGCCATACCGTATTTAGGTCATTGCGTCGAATTCCGCCCAGGATTGAATTCTCTGGGTGTCATGAGTAATCATCGTGCAGCACTCACCACAGACATGCTGCTTATTGGTTGACAGCGTTCCAACACCAACCCCTGTAATTATCCAAAAACGTGTGAAGTGGGTTTAGAAACGTGTTTGATCTTGGGCTGATGGTACTCCAAATCAGCTCATTGAGGTCCAATGTAGTTTACCTAATAGTGTTTAATAATAGCGTCACCGTGTCTCTACCATCGGCCGATATGGAAGAAGACGAGTTGGTTCGCTTTAGGGGTTCCGGAAGCTCTAGTAAAACTTGCAGGAGAACGAGGAGGCGTAGTTCAATGACTATGTCATTATCTTAGTACATGCTCGAAGGATATCTTGGCTCTATATCCCCCTCACTCTTCAGGGACGGATAGCTATCTTACTGGTACATTTCCGCGAAGCTTTGGGATCTAAAGAGACGGCACAAGGTTTTATATCGGCATGCTTATGAGGGTGTAGGAGTATGACTAGCAGACCAAAATTTCACATAATTGTTACATAATGATGCCTCGATCCTAAGATGTTCTGCCGGTTACTCTGGTTTGTACAGACAGTTATGATGACTAGGAAGGGAATAATTATTACATCCTCTGAATGTGTTTCAATGCTTTCCACAAGAGGTCCAAATCCCCTTCCCAAGCCACGTTGGGCATATATCACCATCTTTGCATTCCAGTCCCTCGTCCTCGTGTAACATGTGGTTGAGCAGAACCATCTCACAATGCTTGATATGGTTCACCGATCGTAGATAGCTATCAGTAGGGCCANTGTTCCAAAAGCGCCTTGTGCATCTTCTTCATCATGTACTATTTCTCAACTGTTAGGCGCCCATTAGTAGGATATTGAGAGAGGCGGCTCTTACTGTACAGTGTAGATAGTGGTACTTGTTCTGCGTGTAGAGCAGTGTATGATCGCCGCGCATAACCTCCTTGAGAGGCACCTCAGACTCGGGTGTTAGGTCAATATTGGTGTGATATGAGAAGTTGGTTCTGTCCATAAAGTCCGCGAGAAGGTCGCCATCGAAGCACTCCGGACGAGTCCAGACCCAGCCTGCAGGATCAAAAATACACCCGAGAGATCGTGCTTCCTCTGGCGTGTGTTTCCCGCCACAGTCACCATAGTCCTTACTCTCACGGTCGGATATATCGTGAACCATGAATGAGACGTACAGCAGTGCTGCAATGGAGAACACGATAAAAATACCGGGGCTGATGTTACGGAGGGACTTTGTCATCCTGGCACGGCGGTTGCTAATGGCATTGTGTACGCCCTGCCTAAGTGAACCTCTGGTCTCCTCATCCGCATCAAGAGACGAGTCGGACTGTGTCGAGACCTTGTCGTAGCCGGAGTGATTGGCCATAATAGTAGATGAAATGGTAGTGTGGGGGAGAGGAAGGGAGGTAAAACAACTTAACTCGAGTGAAGCAGTACGAATAAGAGCATGAAAATTTGATGTAGATGAGAATTAAGCAGACAAGTGTTGAGACTGGAATAGGAGTCAGTGTGGCGTCACGCTTAAGAATGGTGCAGGGATCTTATTTGCATCCTGCATACATTATAGACCTACTGTAGTCCGAAGGGTATGCTCAGAGACAGGATCCCAAGGGAAAATGTTCAGCTCATTGGCTATTGTTTAAGAGCATCGTCTTACGATAATTGGAATCGTAGAACATTATAGAGAACTCAGAAATATGCTGTAGGGGTGTAACCATGCATGGATCCTTTTTAGCGCCTTTTCGCCGAGGAAAGTAAGCGCCTTGCATGAGACTATACACATATGGGAAGTAGGATACGAGAATGAATTGAATGAAATTTATATCGTCTGGATATTACTCATCTGCTCCCACGTGGCGTATTAAACGGCGCTTACTCAATGATGATTTAAGTTCATGGTGATCTACTTGACAATAAGGTTAACGGGTGTGTTGAACAAACCATCTCGAGTTACTATTATACATTTACGTCGTCGATGTCAAGAAAATGTGTTACCATTATTTGAATGCAATTGGTATTACACAGGAAGGTTCTAATGCAGTAGACATAGAATAGCCCGTAGTTTGTTCGTGTACTCGAGACAAATGATATATGTTTATTATTGCGCGAAGGTCTCTAAAGCACCCTCGTAGACGCTGATGGAGCTATATCCACTTGTCTCTCTCTTTGGTACCTTGTGAAAGGTTATGTACCCTGGCTATCACTGAGCTACATACACAACTCTACTCAGCAGCGTCGGCACCGTCGATAACCACATCTCCGATGGAGTTCCCAGCAAATTGCCATCGCTTCTTCTCTTCCACCTCGGCAGCATCATCGCCAGTGGTGAGCCCAGTGAACAGCCAGCGCTTCGCCTTCTCATTGATATTACCCGGAACGTCAACGCCAGAGTTCCCACCGTATGACCAGCGCTTTGTCTTCTCATTGATATTGCCTGGAACATCAACACCGGGGTTTCCACCGTACGACAAACGCTTTGTCTTCTCATTAACATTCGGAACATCAACGCCGGAGTTTCCACCGAACAACCAGCGCTTCTTGGCCTCTTCATCGGCGGCGTCAATGACAATATCGCCGATCGAATTTCCGGCAAATTGCCAACGCTTAGCGTCGCCTTTCTCAGCATCTATTAAAATTTTAGTAATCTGGAGAAAATCCGAGGTCTTAGTGGAAAGCACTCACCCACTGGTGCCGCGGAGACGAAGTTGGCCAGCGCAGCTAGCAGGGGAATGAGAGTTGAGGGATGCATAATGAGTTGATGTAACTTCTGTACGTGAAAGCTTGGGTTTCTTTGAAGGAGAGCTAAGAAAGAGAGAGGAGTATGTGCTTGTCTTGTGTGTTTGCTTGCTGGTGTGACTGTTGACCTGTCGTGTCTTTGATCGTGAATGTCTRGGGGAAAGCAGTCTTCCTTATAGGTTTTTTTTTACCGCGAGGTTTCGTTGTGGACTCCCAGTTGGATCCCTCACCCTACGGTATCTGGCGAGGGTCACCTACTCAGCAAGACGATTTTCTCGTTGAGCTGGCATAAGTCTGCCTGGATATTACGCCATGATCCTATTCATAGGGTGCTTGACGATGCGACCTTTGAGTTGTAGGTCCCACGGGCATGGTCTCTTGTAAGCGACACCTGGGCTATTACCTCAGCAAATCTAGATGGAGCAAGGCTATTGGCAAACGCTGAAAACAACTAGTGTAACACGCAACCCACGTGCGAGTATTTGAGCCTAACCCCTGCTTCGGCGGTGAGAGGGCAGAGCAAGGGTGCTAGTCGCACGTACGCGTTGAGGGCGTCTATGTAGAATACGACATGTAGGATGCGGCACGGTAAACTAAGCATGAGGGAAGACGAGCTTCACGTATGGGCACCAGGTTAGTATTCGCATAAGAACCTGCCGTTATTTGGAATTTGTTTGCGACTAGCATAGGTTTACCACACAGACACCGAAGAATACAAGAATTTTTCCTGTTTCAAGGCTCTTGGTTTCTCGACTCAGTCAATATTGGACTCTATGCTGAATCGCCTGCACTTCAATCCCTGAGATACAGAAATAATGGAGGAAGAGAAAAATCATTTGATGAGTGCAGAAGAAGGCGGGCTTTCGAGAGACTCTGATGATTTCGAACAACCAGGCAGTACCACTCAGAGAATCGGGTTTTTTAACAAAGCCCTGGGGAAGGCAATTGGACTGTTCCAGCGGCCTTCCTGTAACCTTTCAGCATTCATCGTTATCGTCATTGCCCATTGGCTATTGTTCTCGGCGCTGCTTGGCTTTGCTAGCACTAGGAATCAACAAGACAGTGGCTCTAGCACCTCTGCTTTCGCGTATTGTATGTATCTATTAGTAGAAGGGATGAATTCTGTTACACAGAGTATGAGATTAGCTAACATTGCATAGCGCCGGTGTTGAACGATATTGATCTACCATTCTCACCTAAGGAGATGTTTGCGCAGCGATACCACAACCAAAGCATCTATGTCGGCCAGCCTAGCCCGGAGGTTGATGCAGCTTGGGATAGAATCCAAGAACCGATGATTTGGGGTGTATCGGGAGACGACGTGCGTCGAGTCGGCAAAGATGCTAGTAAAGCCGTCAAGTATGATTCCGCTTGGGGATTCGGTGATGACTTGTACATGGTCGAGGTCGATGTGTTCCATCAAATACACTGCCTAAATGTTCTGCGCAAAGGCCTCGTGACCAATTACGACTACTACTGGGGTCGTAGATGGGGCTTCGAGCCACCCCTGGATTTCAAGACGCATATTCGACACTGCATGTCACTGCTCCTCCAGAATCTCATGTGTGATGCCGACGTTGAGATCATAACACACGAATGGAATGAAGAGCAACCATGGCCGTTCCCCGACTTCGGACCCGTGAAGCAATGTCGTGACTTCGACGCGTTGCTGGAATGGGCCGAGTCGAATAAACTACCACATGCACGCAGTCGGTACATGAAGCACCGACCGCCAGTAGGCTGGGTTAGGACACCGATGGAGGGTGACCCAGACAATCTGATTGGGGAACCTACGGGATCAAGGGAGGGTGAAGATACGCAGAGGGTATGTATCAAGGATTGCTAGGGGTGATGAAGGTATGTACTTCTAGACTCCAGAACTCCTTCAGTTTGGCTAACCAGAAGGGAGCGCATGGAATTCAGGTATATGAAGTAGAATGAAGGTGGCCATTTCCTCGATGTTTTGCCTTCGGCTATGTTTCAAAATATTCTACGACGACTTAAGTGATTAGTTGTAAATGTTTAGGTATGGGTATAAACTTTGAAAGACTTTTTGTATTTAATGTAAATGATCGGTATATGAGCGTATTATTCAGCTTGAACATGTGGTAGATGGTTGTGCCCCTTTTCGACCATCTGTTGTGGCTGGTATGCTTTTAAAATTAGGCACAGCCACATATTTAAGTGTGGCTAGTCGGTTGCAACGCCTCAAACAACCAATTTATCTTATCGTCAGGCCTCTATCTATCTAAGTATGTGGTTGCAAAAAATGCTTATCTAGTTGGTTGACTACCTAGTCTAGAGATAGACTACCTCCGATGTGAACCTAACACCTTTGATGTAAAGCACAGATCGCTATTGACTTCCTTAAAAAGCTACTCTAAGTCATAGCTGCCTAGTCCAGTGGTGGATTAACATACCCGCCGGAAACGTCCCGGTAGCCCGAACGTCCGATCCCGGAAGACGCTTATGTTATCTCAGTCTATCTAGATATTATGTTAATGATATTCAAATAATGCTGATAGATTACCCCTCATGCTTCTGTCTTTACGAGATGTATCGAATACAGTTCTAAAACTCTTGATATTAGCTAATATTTGTTGTTCAGGTGCTTCAAGATAATATCACCAGTTAGGTGTTTCTAGAAAGATCAGGCTATTATCACATTCAATGTCGGCGACAGTCGTCTTAGAGAGGGTTCCCCGATCGAGTACCTCTCCTATCGAGTTGGCCGCGGTACCAATAAGCAGTCTTGAGCATGACAATGGGCCAACAGTCTCATACTCATCCGAGGAAGCAGGCTTACAAGGTCCTGATAACGATGTGCACCGCTTTCTTAAAATCCTAGGGTCTTTCTTTATCCATTTCATTACCCTAGGCATCTCAACTTCGTTCGGCTCATATCAGGCTTATTACGAGGAAGGCTACTTGGCCGGCTCGTCTCCATCAACTATCTCCTGGATTGGGACTACGCAGGTTTTCCTCTTGAGTTTTCTTGGCTTAATTTCTGGTGCATTTTATGACCGAGGCTATGTTCGCGAGATTCTTGCTAGTGGCCTCGCCTTGGTCGTTCTTGGAATGGGCCTCTTGGGGTCTGCTCATGAGTTCTGGCAGGTGAGTACTTTACGTAGTTATATCACCATCATAACGACCGTGAGATCCTATTAGGACTTCACTTTCGCCAAAAANGGGGGGAAAAAGAAAAAAAAAACTGAAAACTCTAGATCTGCCAATACTAACAGATTCATACACCAAGGTGTTCCTCGCTCAGGGTTTATGCGTTGGCCTTGGTCAGTTGCAGTCATCTTATTCTATACATATTTATTCAGGATGCTAGGCATCCAGTTCTAATACTTCTCCTATATAGGAAGTGGTTTGATATACGTTCCGGCCATTTCGTCTGTTTCTAACCACTTCGTTACGCACCGTACCTTGGCTCTAGGCGTAGCAGCTTCTGGCGCAGCGGCCGGAGGCGTAATATGGCCGATTGCTTTTCGTAAGCTGGTGCCGTCGATAGGGTTTGCCTGGGTCAATCGGTCGTTTGCATTTCTCGTGCTAATATTGGCGATCGCTTCTTATTTCTCATTAACGAGTGGGCATTATCCCACACGACCAGACGCTCAGCATCGTGGGGTTCGTGGTTGCTTTCCGATTTCGTCTCAGCGTCTGGGAAATGCAGGTCAAGATAGAAACCGTACCTCCATTCTCACCCGAGCACGAATCACGTCCATCTTTAGTGCCTTCAACGGAACAGCGTATCTGTTCTTGTGCATTGGCGTATTTTTTGTCCTCTTAGGATACTGGATCCCCTTATTTTATATCGTCCCATACGCCTCCACCGTACTAAATGCACCGTCGGCATATGCTCCCTACCTCTTATCGATCCTGAACGCTGGGAGCTTCTTTGGCCGCGTCGTCCCAGCTGCTGTGGGACGATTTTGCGGTTCAGCCAACATCCTCTTAGTTGGCGCGGCTTCACTCGCAATCTTGGTGTTTGTTTGGTTGAATGTACAACAGATTGCAGGAATAACAGTTTGGTGCTTCTTCTTAGGGTAGGTACCATTCTTTGTTTACCATGGCCAATCCCTAGCTACTTTCCGATACTTAATAGTTATCGTACAGGTTTACTGCCGGAAGCGTCATTACCATCCCAAATGCCGTGGCTTCCAGATTGTCAAAACCTTCCAATACTGGGCAACGTATTGGCATTATGTGGACAGCGGGCGCCTTCGCAGAATTGGTTGGTACACCTATCGCGGGCACATTGGTCACACAAGAAAATGGCAAGACCAATTATCTAGGAGGCCAGCTGTTCGGCGGACTTAGTATTCTGATAGGCGCTGCGTTCTTGATTGCCCCTGCGTGGTCTATATTCAAAGACGACCGGACAAGAGAAGCTAGATTGGAATGAAGAGCATTTGGACGTGCAGGGGGGCGTATTCCTCTAACCGAGGCTAATCTAACTTCCTATTTTTAATCCTAGTAGAGCCTAGTGTTAAATAGAAAAACGCGATCTCTGGGAGATTCCGTCTTATTTGCTCTCTCTGGAGATGTCGTTTTTGCCTGCTGTAGACAGTACTCAGATGAGCCCATTCAGATATTGTATTTGTGGCATTAGAGCCGTCAGTCTAGATGATATTTATCCGTTGAACTTCTACTGTATTACAGGATGTGCATCTAGCTGTCACAGCTGGCCAATCAGACGCGTCAGACGCGCTAGATGACCTTCATAATTTTCATGACTTAATCAGGCAGGTAGATAGAACTGGTGGCCCCTATATGATCCATGGCGTAGAAGTGTGCCTGAAAAGCATCTATGAGAGAATTTTGAGAAGGCGGTTTTAGCTCACAGTCTTCCTCCTTGAAAGCAGCCAGTGACAGAAAGTGAAGTGTGAACGGCATTGCAGCACCAATTGAGATGGGGATGCAGCGTATATGCCTTGTAGCCGGCGCTATAGCCGCTATTGTGGTAGCCCCGGTTTTTGCCGCGCCCGCTACGGCGACTAGTGTCTCAGTGCGTGCTACAACTGGGTGTGGCAAGACACATCTATTCCCCGGAATCACGACCTATCACGGCCTACAGAGCAGTGGACGTGACCGAACGTACTCAGTTCACCTCCCAGCGACCTACGACAAGTCCAAGCCGTATCCAGTTGTCCTTGGCTTCCATGGCTCTAGTAGCATCGGCCTATTCTTTGAGGTCGACACGAAGTTGAGCGAAAGCCGCTTTAGCGCAAACGTGCGTCCTCATCATGTAGAAATCCGCTCCTAGATTGAATGTGAAGCTAATTGAGCTTTGGTTGCAGAAGATCGTTGTCTACCCCGATGGTGTTGGTGTGAGTCTGCTATCGCGTATAGTACATGATACTAGAAAGGAGTTGACGATTGATTAGGGTGCTTGGGCTGGTGCAAATTACTCTCAGGTCTCCGTCGCAGAAGATCTTCAATTTGTCGATGACTTATTGACTGAGCTACGCGCTGATTATTGTGTTGATGATACCCGAATTTATGCTACGGGGTGAGAGTCCACCCCCTATTATTCCCTACAGTGTTACTGAACACATCCTCCATACTTGCCCCGTCAATTATGCAACCCTATCTGATACCCGCTAATATGATTAAAAATCAATGTAGCATTTCCAACGGACGGAGGATTCGTCAACACTATCGCATGTAGTGCTATCGGCGGAGAATTCGCGGCTTTTGCACCTGCATCGGGAGCGTACTACACCGATA
>JAPESX010000432.1:0-18478 GCA_029590615.1 Nemania bipapillata | reverse complement strand
GCCCAGCAGAGGCGTGCGGCCAAAGTTCATGATCAACTTGGAATCGTGGTAGAACAGCAGCGGGCGACACTGGAAACGCGGGCTGGTACCGTGTGAGCGGCACGTATTAGTCTTTGCCTCTTTTCTCTCTCTCTAGGGTTGGGTCTGTTTCTTTCTTTCTTTCCGTCTGTGGGTGCCGACATGGCGCCGGGGGAGATGGACCGGGGGACTTACAGCGCAACAGGCCAATCAGACTTTGACAGTGTCCGAATAACATCTGGCCGATGGGCTGCAAGGATGTTATAGATCGTATAGACAGGGGCAAGAATACATCTGCCACCAGTCTTCGACGTGCCACGGGTAAGCCAGCTTATCACATCACCGGCTTCCTCGTTGTGGAAAGACTAGGTTGTACAGATTTTTCGTTAGTCAAAACCCAAGCTCTTAGACGACGATCTTGGTTGGGAGGGCAGGGGGGGGAGGGAGAGGAAGAGGGAGAGGGAAGAAGATGTGAGATGTCAGCCTACAATAGCCGAAGTGGAATGGCGATGATGACCGAGCTTGATCTCAGATGAATTATCCGCCACGATGTGTACTACTCTGCGTGAGCTCATGGTTGGCCAGGTCATCCATAGATTGGGCAAATACCTAGCATGTTCCCCCGGTGATCCTGGCGGCCACACTGATCGGCAATGTATGCCTGGACTCCTAGCTGAATAATAGCAAGATCTTCGACAGAGTATTCACTTGGATCAAGTCCGCGAATAACGTGGAAGCCCTTGCCATTGTAGATGTCATCGGCTAGAGCCCGCAACTTGGGGCCGAGAGTTGGAAGAGGGAGGTTCTCCTGGTTTACTAGATTCCCATCTAACTCTAGAGCTAGAGCACAAGAATAATCAGCATGGATCTAGACTTAAGGAATGCTGGTTCCCTTGAACAAGTACCTTTGAAGTCATCTTTGGCTTGACGTAACTCGGCCAGCTCCACTTTAGATAGTTCGTAAACATAACTGGCCTCTTTCAAGTTGCGTTTGAGCCAAGCAGCTTGGTGGCAAAGTGCGGGTGGGAAACCGTTTGGCAAGCTATCCTGAGTAGGGTCTGAGCGTGCCGGAATACGCGCACGTGATAACTCGCCCAACCCGCTGGGCCAACCCACTGAGTTTGGGGCTACTACTTGAATGTCTCCCATTTGGTGATTGGGGTATTTGTTTCTGTCAATGACGTGTTTGCGGCCAATGAAGCTTGTCCGGGACAAATGAAGTCTAACTTAGCCAAGACTAAGCTCTAGAGATGCAAGTGAGCCTGATATTGCTAGAGTTTGTTTGCAGGGGGGGGTCTAATGTGGGCAGATATTATGGCCTGAGAATGGGGTCGTTCGAGTGATGATGATCCAACAGATCAAGACGGTCTGGTGTATAAATAAGGGCGTGGTATGTAGATAGATCGATTCCCTGAGAGTGCTGCGGGAGGACAAGGAGATAGCATGCGAAGCAACTCTGCCACCAAGCACCTCTTCTCCAGAACAACAAAGCAAGTAGGTACGAGAAGGTCACCACCGAGGTCGTATAATGTCGTGCAGCCGTGCCCAACCTACAACACCCCTCCCGTTCGATAGCAGATAGGAACCAGGTATTGACTGATTCCTTGGTAAACGGTAGATGGTAGATGGTAGACGGCGGACGGCGGACGGCAGGCGGCAGGCGGCAGACTGCGTTATGTGTTCCTGTATGTGTTCCTGTATGTGTTCCTGTATGAGGCCGTACAGGGAACTGGGTGGCCCGGGAGTTTTTCTACGAGGTCGCAGTTGGACGAACTGAGCTCTCGGAGAAGGGGCTCGCAAACCGCAGACCGCAGACCACAGACCGCAAAGCTGGTAACCGCACGGGCTCGATACGAGTAGACCGCATAAGCTAAAGAGGCACACGCAACCCAAGACTCTGCGACTTCGTGAGGCTCGCTCGCCACGACGAGGAAGTCCTGGGCTAGTTACCCTACTTCGTCAATATTACCGCCACGCTGAAAGGCCCTTCGAATTAGTTGCTTGGCTCTCTGCGGGGGGGGGGAGGGCCTCTCGCTGGGTCATGGTAACCCTTCATCGGATGGGATCGTAGCATATGCATAGCTAGCTAGGTAGCTAATCTTGAAGCTACAGTATGCTCGTTGTTCTAGGTACCATTGCATCTGCATTAAGCCGCAATCAGTATTCTGTGCACGAGACAGGCGGCTCTGCTCCTTTCGGATCAAGCCCGGCAATCATTGATCTACCTACATACAGTAGCACGCATAGGCAAGCGCTCCGTGAGAAGCCACCCAAAGCCATACTGATTAGGGGATGGTGAGTATACTTCGGCGAGAGACAGATGCACACCCATTATTGGTGTATGTATATATGGATGGATGTGTGTGTATATGTATATATGTATGTATGCTATGTATGCTATGCACATACGTAATGCAGGAAGAGAAGATAGATGTGGATGTGCGTGTGGGCATGAGCATGAGCATGGGCATGGGCATGGGCATGGGCATGGGCATGGGCATGGGCATGGGCATGGGCATGGACATGGCTGGTGAAGGCTTGCTTGAAGTGGCGTACATACCGGCTCCCCCGGTCCTCTTGTAACCGGGTTAGTGGATTCACTTTGTCAATATTGAACTACCATATCCTGGCGCTACATCATCTTGGCTTATCGAGCATAAGGGCCGGCCCGTTGCAGGAACATCGTATAGATAGAGAGATAAAGATGTGACTGGTTAATCTGTCTTTCTAATGTCTCGGGTGCTAGCATATCTCGGGCGTTTGGTTGCTGCGAGTATCTGCACACGCGAACACAGCTTCAGAAGCCATTCTCCCCAATAGGTATAGCAGTCAACTCCCCGACTCGTACTCGTACTCATCTTCTCCGTTGTGAACCTATAGCCGGCTTTACACGACCTACCTTTCGCGCCGCATGCAGTAGATGCCCAACGCGGGCCCAACCGAGGCCCCGACGTTCATCTTGTCTTTATCTAGCTAGATCCTCGGTCGTCACCCACACTACTCGGTCCTAGATGGGTTTCCTAGAGTTATGCAAATCTTATGTCTGGTGTAAAGACTAACGCGAGGGAGTGATGCAGACCTGCGTAATAATTCAAATTGTCGGCTGCGGCATCCAATTCTCCTCGTAGAGCTGACTTATATAATAGAAGTCGTTTTCGTAGTCGTTTGTCTCTCGAAGCTTGGCCCATGCTTTTCCTACGACCAGTTCCTGGTTAGTCACATCCTTCCTCTTATTGTACGCCGCACTACCAACACACACGCACCACAACCCTTCATCTGAAGGACTTGACTAGAATTCCTTTGGTAGGGATGACTCACGGTTCCTCTCTACGTGTGCTTTCGTGTTCCTAACAAACTGGGCCTTCAGCTCGTTAAGCGCGGCCAACGCCACCAAGTCCTGTTCCTTGCACTCCGGGGAGAATGGGTATATGCCTTATTGTTGGTCAATCTCACCCTTGAGCTTGTTACACAGAGTCGTTCAGATATGTTTCGTACCTTTGTTACAATAGTGGAAATAAGCCAATAGAATGTTTGCGCCTGTTGAAGATTAGGTAAGTCGTTTCTTAGCCGTAAAGATGAACCCTGTCCTCACCCAGCTGGTACTCTCTAACCATGTCCTCTCTTGCAAACCGAGTCTAAGGTCCAAGCGTCAGCTGCCTGGCTTTCCACGGAAAATTGCCGACTGTCAAGATAATGACTCTTCAGCCTTGAAGAAGCCGACTTACTTTCATCCCATGCTTGCGAGCATATCCTGCGTCGTGCTGGCAGAGCAGAGATACGTTATGCAACAAAATGAAAGTTATGAGGTATGTCGTGAACCACGTGTGTTGCTTGTTGGCCTGCGTCATAGTCTGCAAATTCTCAAGCATCTCTCGTCGAAGGTTAGACTGGATCTGGTGGATTAAAACTAGTTCGATCTGTGCTCCCATCACGGGTGGGAGGGGAATTTTCCCCTGCAGAGGGCTTGTCTCATCCATCATGTCCGGAGTCATGCCTAACGTCTCTTCGCCCACGATAACTGTTGACTTTGTAGTCATCCGAACCGCCATCCACAGCTGGAGTGCCTTTTTCAATAGTTCCCTTTCTTTGTCATCGGTTGTGGGGTCCCGTGCAGCCCTCAATGCCGTCCAGTATGTTACGAACAACAGTCTATCCTTGTTGACCAATATCTTCTTGCAACACTCCGGAAGACTTTTGCTGATGTAGCTGGAATAGGCGCCCCTCGCTTCCTCGAGATTTACGATAGCGTACGCGGGAATCATGACTCGCTTCCTAACACCGTCATGCACCCATGATCGTTCAAGCGAGTCACCCTCTTGCGGCACAAATTCTCTAACCCGAAGCTCGACCGGGTAGTCGGTGTATCCTTCTGTCACCTTGACATTTCGTGTTTCCGTTGAGGCCCAATGTGAAATATCATCTGGGACACCTTCCACCCAACGCCGTGTCCACTCATGGCCTTTTACTGGGCCAGGCTTGAATAGTCTCACGTCAGTAATCTTGTATCGAAGACATGGCATCCTCCACACTTTCACGTTTGAGACGCGCAAGCAAGTCATGCAGGTGCCACCCTTGTCGTCCGGGTTTGTCTCGCACTAGTTATCCTAGTTAGCTTGAGAGCGTTGTTATATTACACACGCCAACTGTGAAACCATTGACTCACTCGTATTCGTTGCATTCTGCAACGAATGCAACTCCCTATTCTTCTAGTTTCGGCGGTTCTTTCCCGGTCATGCTGGTTTCTAAAAGGACCTCTTCTTGCCGGAGGTGGTCTCTGGTTCGGTGCAACGAAGTCTAACTCCCGAGACTGTAGATGCGTACGCGTCCTGTCAACCTCCGTGTGGACGTGTGCCTGGGTGGTACTATATTGTCTTCTAGGCCCTTCATGTGTTTCAGATGTGGCAGTAGTGGTCGTAAATGTCTGAATTCTTGTGGCGTGATTTGTCGGTGAAACGGGCGAGTTGGATTGCATCCCCGGCTGTGCTGGATATCCTTGACTAGCTACGGGTCCAGGGTATACCATTCCCTCACCACTGGTGGTAGGTTGAACTGTCCATTGATCGGTGGGTATTGATCGGTTTGGCTGTAAAACATTGTAATCAGGGAATGCCTGCTGCGTCACGAGAGGGCTATTGCTTGCAAATAAGCTGGATGGGACTTGAGACAGCGTGCTAGGCATAGAGTGAGAAGACTGAGGCTTCTGGTCGACATAGGGCCGAGCTTCAGTGTAGCCATAGGGACTAGTTGCCGGTATGCTAGCGTAACCTAAGCGGAATTTAGTAACCTTGCAGTATTGCCATGATCAAAGACTACAGCTACAGACCTTGAGGTTCACATGTCATACAAGGTGAGCACACGGAGGAGAAGCCGGAGAGATACTGTGTCAGGCAGGACGAGCCAATATCTGACGCGAAGCCATCGTCTCCATGAGCAGAGGCGGCTTGGTCAACGGTTTGTGATTTCTCATGGGGTGGCATTGCCGTGAGATCAGTGCTCAAGCGAGGCTTCTTGGTTGAAATGCTATATGATGAGGATGATGATGTAACAGGTGTATAAAGATATTGCAGACCAGACCTTCGATTATCAAGACTATACAACTGGGAGACTGGGCAATTGAGAATGGCAGCAGCCTGCTGAAGTATATGTAACTGACTTGGCGAGAAGGCCTCGGGGGGAGGCACACTCGCAGAAGCAGGGTGCAGCGGATCATGGGCCACGGGCACCGCAGGGGCACCCTCGTAGCCATGAGTGCGGCGTTTTCTTAGATTAGAATTATTCTATCCACGGGTCAATACTTTGCACACCGGCGAAGGCTTATGCAATAAGACGTCGTATGGGCGGAACGCAACCAAATAATTTGGCAGGAAGATCTTACCATCGTGCGTTACTCAAGAAGTACGTTTCTAGAAGGTGTGTTGGACAAGTCAAATATCCCAACAGTGCAAAGACAGGGTATGCACTTTGGCGCGGACCGATTTGCACATCTGATGGGCAGGCGCTATAGCAGCACCAGGGCCAACAGCAACAAGCAGGACTCGGACCGGTAACAGTAGCAGTAGCAGCAGCAGCACCGCTACTACCGCTGCCACTGGTACGTCGTGGCGAGCGTAGCGCCTTAGCCAAGTCTAGAGGGGGGTGGGTAGAGAAAGACGCCCCGTATCAGCGTCCCACGAATTCCATTGCTTCATTAAAAATAAAAATAAAAACGAAAGTGAGAGTAGCCGGGGTAGTAGAACTAAAACAGGAGAGATGCAATAGCGCGAGCTGTAGGTACTTTGCTGTGCCTGCTTTCCTGTTTTGCTTGCCCGGTCCCTATTGTATTGTGCTGCCCCCTGTGCTGTGTGCTGTGATGTGCTCTGCTATGCTTGTTGTGTCCGTGGTGTTTGTTGTGCCTGTGTTGTGCTGTATTGTGTTGTGTTGCGTTGTGTTGTTGTGCTGTGCTGTGCTGTGTTATGTTGTGCTGTATTCTGTACTGTACTGTACTGCACTGCACTGTACTAGGCTGGGCTGTGATGTATGTTATGCTATACTAATGGTCTGGTCTGGTCTGGTCTGCTGTACGGTACAACTATACTGCGCTGCGCTGCGCTTCGCTGTGCAGTGAGTGTTGTGCTGCGCTGTATGTCATGCGCGCAAGGCGTTGCCCGAGTAAGGAGAACAACTCGCTGAGTCTAGACTGTGACTATGAGTACCTGGTCTAGCAGTAAAAGTCTGAGGGGCCTAAAGGAGAACGAGTGTGGGCGTAGACGAGGGCGTGCGGGTATGGATGCGGGAAGGCCAGGGGAGGTCAAATCATCCAAAAGAAAACGGGTACGCCGTGCAGCCGGCAATGATTGGAAGAGAGGCAAACGGAACTTTGCTCGACGAGAGACTCGGTGAAGAGGATCACAGCGGTCGTTGAGCCGGAGGCTTGACCGGTTTAAAGAGGGGTGGACGAAGGAAGTCAGGATTTCCCGCTCTCTGCACAACTAATGGATTTCGTAGTAATTAGGATGATCAGACCGCATTAGTCCGTGCTGACAGCCGAGTAGAAATTATTAGAATGCCCAAGACAAGACCAGGAGGGTCAGTCAGAGTGGAGAGGCGGCACATGCGTACTGTAAGAGAGAGCGTGAGGGTAAAGGGTGAGAGAGAGAAGCATGCTGAAGCTGTACGGTTAGTGTAATTGTACAGAATACACTACGACTGTATGAGGATAGGAAGAGGGTCCGAGAATTTCCTTGATGGTCATGGTCCACGACCCAAGTCCTTATCCTGCCTGCCATGGGCCATGAGCCATGGGCTATGGGCTATGGGCTATGGGCTATGGGCTATGGGCTATGGGCTATGGGCTATGGGCTATGGGCTATGGGCTATGGACATGGGCGACAGGGTCGATGGCCTGTTCGTTCGTTGGTTGGAGAAAGCGTGGGAGGGGAGGGATATAACGCTGGTTCTATGGTTCCCATGGTCTGCCTGCTCCTACACTACCTAGATACCTGCTACGCTGGGCTGCTGCTGAGCTGGGCGGGATAGACGGGATGGGATGGGATGGGACTGACTGACTGGCTGGCTGGCTGGCACTGGATGGATATTCTTTTCTCTCTACTCGCACATCACCAACAGCAGATTACCTACCGTCGGCCATCACATATCTAACAACTATCCGACTCCCTCTGTTTGGCTGTCCATGCATTGCATTCTCATGGAACCGGTGCGCACGCAGAGCCCATCGTCGATGCCATATTACGATGCTGTTAGCAACGCCAAGAGTGGTATAGAGCGCCACCAAAAGCAAAGCCGAGGCTGAGGCCTCTCTCTGTGCCGGAGAGAGCCATCGTCATGATGCTGCCACTGGCAACTTTCACACTGGTAATGCCCAACACCCCGGATCCCTCTGAAGCCCAAGACAGATCATACCTGGTCCCCCGTGCAATCAGAAGCTGGGGGGCATTCCAACAACAGGACCCTGTGCATCCTTGGACGGCGGGTTCCAAGTCGTAGGTAGTCTATGGTGGATAGAGTGGGTGGTGTGGGGGAGGGGAGAAACGTGTGAAGCAGTGGTGGTTGCACCATGTACATCTGTATCTGTATCTGCCATCTACCAGCATCTTACTTGGATGGACATTGCCTGGCTGGTGGAGCCGGGCTTCATGCATTGCAATATCCAGCAAATCACCGAACGACAGGTCTAGTCAAGTGATGGCCTCGCCTGCGACATCTGCAACGCCTGCAACAAGATCGAAGCGATCTCACGTGTTGTCATCTCAAAAGTGGCATGCCTTTCGCAACCGCCTACAGCAAAATATCAACACCAACGCGGCATGAAGGTCTCAGCGCTCCGATGTAGTGCTGGAAATGGGAGATAAGAAGCATCCAAAAGGGAAATATCCCCACCCGTGTGGTCAGAAAAGGCGTAATGCAAAGTTTGAGCATCGCCAGAGCGGGCCGCGCAGGTATTAATCATCGGCAAGTAATACGCCTGATGGCACGACAATTGGGCAGGATCCACTGATCAGGAACAGGGGCAAAGAGACTAGTGATACTTAGGTTAGGTAGGTACCTAATGTAGGTACCTGATGTACGTAAGTATGTAATAACGCTGTTCGAGGACACACCATTCCATGCACATAAGTATGCGTAGAAGGGAACAGAAGAAGGAAATGGAAGATGGAGCCGAGCATCTATCTACCTACTTGTACATATAGACCTACATCATACTTGCATCTAAGTAAAGATCGGTGGCGTAAGATATATGGTAGTGTAGATACAGAATACTTAACTAGGTATGTATATGCGTACAATGGTTACCGGTAGGTGTTCTGTAGATTTGGGAAAGTGGGACGAATATCAAGTTCAGTTCCCTTCAGTCGCTGCCTGATAATACCGATGTGTTAACCCTAACTTCATCGCACTGCCTTAGGTACCTATCAAAGAGATAGGCATCTACAGCTGTATTCTGATGTCATTCCCTGACTATTTGTCTTTTTGTTCTCCCTCTTCTACCTATGTATCTTTAATCTTGGTTTGTTCTTTTGTTTTCGGGTCCTTTTTTTTCGTTTTTATCGGGGACTTTCTCAGGTCTCAGCTTGCCCACAACTCTTACAAATACACACCCCTATACGTATACGTGGCCCGCTAGTTGCTCGTCATTAATAGTAACCGGGGGGTAGGAATTTGAATTGTGAAGAGACACATCACATGAGGCACATGAGGCAAGAAAACACGGCTCACGTCAGAACAATCTGTAGGTATTGGATACGGCACCTACAGAATACTTGCTTCCTATACCGAGCGACTTTTTCTACGATAGCGGTGTTTTTGAAAATTGGCCTACCCACCAATGAAAGAAGTTCATCTATATTATATGATTACGCCCCCACTATGACAAGATAGGTTCTTACCCGACGAAGGGCGAAGATATTATGTATGCTGACTCTTGGCACCCTCGTGACACTGGCGCGAGGAACTTTTACGTATGCAATGTGGGAGTGAGGCTTAATGGTTATTGATATACCTCGATGGTCTCCCCATGGTCATCCCTATATGCGTAAGTTGTTAAGGCACAATACAAATAAAGAATCAACATTGTATTGTCAATAGAGTAGGTTGTCTTTTGGTAATATGTCCATGCTGTATTCTATAGAGATCGATGTAACCTATCGCCCCAGTGAACTCTTAGGTCCATCCTATTCTTACTTTTAGATGGGGTTGTCAAGATCGAGCAAAGCAGGAAAAGCAGCAGAGATTAGCGGTCAAGCAGGAGGACTAACACCATATGTAAGCTACTCAATGGTGAACGGCTCGCAGAATACTTACTTGTACTACCTGCGTCTAGCATGTCGGCTAGGTAGATTTCTTCACCGGGGTGCTGATAACCATGGTTTTGTAGGTCCTAGGCTATCTTGATTTCCGGAGTTTCATGCAATATTCCCTTGTGACCTCACCGAGATCTGTGCAGATACTTTGCATGTACTACTTACGAATAAGCGAACTACTACTGATAATTTAGTGGATGTGTAAGTCGCACAGCAGCCATTTTATGAAGAGTCAATGACCACTTGCTTGTTTCCTCTCGTTTAACGAAGAACATGCAAAACTAGCATTTACAATGCAACACCGGGCCCGCACCATCAATCGTTCCTAATTGTACTATAGACGGTAAAGGCGGCGTATCTAATTCCTACTTTGGTAATTATCAGCGCGCTTTCACTCCTATATGTAGTGCGTATTTCCGTTAGTGTGGTACATTGATTTGCCGAGGAGATGGTTCGGTGTAATGGATCCGGTACCGAAGTTACGTACCCATAAATAAAAGGACCATGCCGATCGTAGCTTAGTGTAATCCTCTCCAACCTTTCCCCATATCTGCCAACACGTAGATGGTAAGCTTTTACTCCACTCCCACGTGTATATACCCTCAACCCCTCTCCACTTTATTTAATAACTACTGTATTCTTCTCCTTCTTTTCTTTTTCCTTAAAAAAAAAGAGGCATGAAGGCAAAAGGCTGCATCAACTACTACCTTACATACTGTTGTGTTTATTTTGTTTGTTGTCATTACGTAGTATGGGGTAAAGCCTTTTTACCATGTAACGTGAACAAAAGCTTCATGTCAGCTTGCGGATGACTTCCGGCCATGCCTCCGTCGACGTAGCGGAATGCGTCTAGGTCCATCGTGGGCCCGCTGGCTTTGGGCGAGTACTTGAGCTTAACCACCATACCTCCCGAGCCATCGTCTAGGTCGTCGTCTACCATAGCTTCGTCCTCGTCGAACTCATCTTCCTCCTCTTCCGCTTCCTCGTCCTCACTGTCTGCATTCGGGATGTGGTCATCCTCTTCGTCATCGCCGAGATCAGGCTCGCTGTCGTCTTCGTCCTCATCCATCTCGTCATCCATAGAGTTATATCCTTTCTTCTTAGAGGGCGCCCAACCATTGGTGCCGTGGTTGACGGCTGCTGATCTTCGCGGTCTTCCACCTGGACCTACCAGCGTCCCCTTCGATCTAGTCTCTTCAGTTTCTTGAGTTGGGCTTGTTGTTACAATGTTGTTTGATGCATCTACCGTCATGCGAGACGGCGCCTTGATCTGCCGCCCGCTCGCTGTCGTGACCGGACCTGCCGGCTCGGCTGGGGTATGTGTGCCAGTATTGCGCGTCGATCGTCGGTTTGTCGAGTCTGAGTAAAAGTCCTCGTCATCCGAGTATGTGTATTTCATACGCTTGCCTCGCGTCCGTCCCTCGTACATGGAAAACCCGGGCTCGGGGCGCTTGAACTGCTCTTTACGCATGAGGCGATATTCCCGTCTCTTGCGCTTCTCCTCCGTGGCCTCGAACCGGGGAACCGCCGCCTCCATCTTCTGCGCGAGCTTCCTCGCCCTTGGCCCACCGTCGGTGGTCTGTAGTCTCTCGCAGAGCGCGCTAAGCTCCTCGATACTACCGGCGATACTCCGCCACGTCCTGTTAAAACCGGCGGGATTGCTCTCGCGATATACTCGGAAATGTGTGTCATCGAGGCCCTCGACTAGGAAGTATCGTCGTCGATCGCTGTCGGAGCCCCAGGGCTGAACCGAGAGGGGTTGATTGAGGTCATCTTCGTGTCGGTTCTGTTTGTAGGATTGGTTGATGATCGTTTTGACGACCTCAGAAGAGGACAATGTCCAGAGCACGAGGGTTCGAAGAAGCGTCAACTACCAGAACAGATCAAGTCAGTTTGGGCCTAGACTAGGTGCAAGGAAGAGAGGATAAAAAAAGCCTAAAGAGGCAGGTGTTTAGAACATACCCGTTCAGTGGGATTCATCGATGTAAAGGTCTTGCCGCCGGACAGCGGGTTTTTGTCCTCCCATTCCCTCACCCATTGGTTTTTGTGAGAGGAGATAGCATCTTCCAGAGCTCGATTATAGTGTCCAGGTCTGCAGCAATTGAACAGTGTGAGTGACTATGTATAGAAGAATATAGAGATAGCGATAACGAAGAGAAGGGATGGCGTCATACTTGACATCTTGCTTGCGATTCAATAGCAGCCCCAGAATGGCACAAATAAAATGTTCCACGCGCTCTCCAGGGATAGACTCGGTCACATCGCGCTCGAGTTCTTGGGGGCCAAAGTTGGCCAAGGATTTCGGTAGGGCCTCGTTAAACCGGCTCCGAAACATAACAATAAACTAGGGAAATAAATAAGCTTAGACACAACGCGAGAAATCGCGTTTTCTACGCGACAGACGCGGGCTCTCTTACGGCAATGTCAGGGTTATCAGCTAGCACATAGTCGTGAGGCGGTGAGGGGGATCTCTTTCGTGGCGGCGGTGATGGTGACTGCTCAGGCTCAGCGGCAGGTTTGGCACCTTTCGGCAGCTTATGGAAGAATTTGAGAATGCCCTCCTCGCGTTTCAGCTGGACCTCGCCGTCGTCCTCGGACGGTGCCGAGGAGAGAGAGGACACGGAGGAGAGCTCGCTGGAGTCGTCATCGGCCATTGTGCGTGACTAATGGGCTGCGAGGCCTTGGCGCAGGAGACTAGATCAGGGTAGAAGAGGAAATAGTAGGCGTCACTGATGGGCAGAACAGAAAGATGGGTGAACGGGGAGATGGATGCTGCTGGGTGGGACGTGGATGTGAAGTGGATGCTCGGGTGCTGGAATGTGGAGGTCGAGAAGGTGAAAGGTTGAGAGCTCGCAATTTTGGCACCCACGCTAAAATTCACCCAGAAACTTGAGCCGCATATCACCCAGAGCAGGGAGCAGCAGATCTGATAGGTCAACTCATTTTCTTTAAGCTAGGATATATCACAACTTGCCAACACACCCTCACACGGTCAAACCAGGAGACCATCACCCATAGACAGTAGTAGTGCTCGACTACCCGTGCCCCGGGTTTCCATCCTTTGTCCCTCGTCATGATAGCCCATCCCAGCCCTGCCCAGCCCCGGATGATATCTTCCGTCATCAGCTCTCTGTCCTGTCCGCGTCCGCGTTTTGCAGCAGCCCACATCAGGGCTAGAACCGACCAAGATACAAAAATGAAAATAAACAAACCCCATCCTCGACCATACGAAATCGATGCTCGCATAGGTATACAACCAGCCTCTATATCCGAACGAGCCAACGCATTCCGCCCCATGCAGACTGCTGAGCCACGTGTAATAGTAGCATTGCAATTACAGGCAACCCAGCCAATTTGATCCGCATTGAGATGTGTTTTGGCGATTTGGCGGCATTATTGGTTCCGGCTGCCCAGAATTTGCTATTGAGTCCACCTCCTCAAAACAAGAACCTAAATAAGTCATGTAGTAAGAGGTGCCAACATAAAAACAAACAAAAACGCCCGATTCTCGACTTTATGGTGTTTTAAAAAAACAGAGAGATGTTTTGAAATGGCAGACTGACCGCGGGGGAGCTTTAGGTTCGAAGTAACCATAACACTTACGACGAAGACAGAAGATCCACAACTTGGAGTAATAGCATTCCTTTACCTGTGAGGTTTAGAATAGCCCAAGTCCCCAACTTGAGGCTGTCACCAACTCTCCGAATGCAGCATTGAAGGGTTTAGCCAAGAAACCCATAATTTTTTAGGTCGACCCAGAAACCCCAAAAAGCTGTAAAACGCATTGTCTAGCAACCCGGACAACCTTACAGGGTGACCTTGCGAAGCTTATAGGTGGTAAGTGATTGTAGAGCTTTCCTAGACTAGCGCCAAGATTATGTGTTCCTCCCGTCGCTATTTGTGACAGCTCCCCAGTAATTGTGAAGATCCTTAGGGGGGGCACAGAAGGGGCCTTGATGCATCTCGATACATAGCTTTGTGAGATGCTTTTGACTTCGCAATGTGCATGTCTGGTTTGTGGGCCACTATTGGCGCAACGTTAGTTATTGATACAACTCCTTGGGTTATAATACCATGGTTAGTGCGTTTATTCTTGCCCGATCCCAATCACCAAGGCCCCTTTACTGTCTCAAGGATTTTGAGCAGCTCCCATTTGATGTGTCTGCGTAGTATCAAGAACGAGTCTTGTTGGACGGGTCGAAGCTGGGATTGACTAGCCCCTGTCTTTTCACTCTCCTAGTCCCATAGTTGACTGTGGTATGTGAAAGAGCGGGTGCTCATCTAAGCCTTACCCGCCACCCGGTCGTGCACTACGGCCAACATCGACAAAGCATCTCGACTCAGGCCGATTGATACAACACAGGACTGTCTAGACATTCAGAGAGTAAGGGAGCTGGCCTAGTCCACGACCGATTGCAAGACAAAGGCTGTATCGGTGTAATATGAGCAACTAGGCTCAATATTGTCAGAGTAATGCTGAGACCACATATACCAAGTTTATTTGAACTAGAGCTGAAGGACTGGATGCGGTGGTGTCTGATCTAGTGAGGCCATGCGGGTACCTCGTCAATACAAGTAGGTAGGTAGGTTTACCGTTCTGAATCAGAATGGCAATTTCACCTGAGCCATGCCGCTTTTAGCCTGATAAAGGCCCACCTTTTCATAAAGTAAGGAAAGAAATGCCTAGTGGTGGGGTTCCTAGGGCGGTGTCCTCAGGCAGTATTGAACTAGAGGCGGTATAGAATGGCAGTATAACCACTAGCCCAATTAGTCCAGTGAACAGGCTTCTGAAGGATGTGTGGTTAGGGCGTCATTGCGCAGCTACGTCACCGGGTCTGGTACAATACCAATACTGTAGCTCCTATGAGATTACTGTGAATGTACTAAATTGAGTTGAAAGTGTCCGTTTTATCCTAAAACGGAGGATCGGAAAAGCGGAGTGACTTCCTAGGAAGTCCAANGGGGGGAGAAAGTATGTAGAATATAAACATAGTAGCAAAGAGAGTTGGGCACAACAATCTATATCACAAGTCAACCACAAAGTTTTCCAATTGCAATGCGGCAAATCTCATGGCTCATTTATCTGGGCTCAATAACTTAATGGCATGTTAATGGCTTGTTGTTGTAATTGGTATCAGTGGGGTAGTCACGTGCTTTGTACCCAAATATTAGATTCATCCAATCGTAGTAGAGCATATTACCATAACAAGGGCTTGAATTTGCCCAAGGAGCTACTATAAACGAGAGAGTAGGAAGAAGACCTGGTAGCAGCTGATCTTATGCAGCAGAAGTATTATCAACTTTTGAGCCTTAAGACCTTAGGAACGTCGCGAGGAGGATAAGGCTATATATCGAGTACATATTAGCCAGGTAGCAGCGTCTAGCCAAACGAGCGAAAAAGACCCTGTAGAAGTAACAGCAGGCGGCCTTTCTGACCCGAGCAACAACTTATAGAAACAACTTGGCCCCAACCAATACTCGAAGAGGAGGGAACACCTTTATAAACGGTACCAAGCGGCAACTTGCACAGTTTACTGGAAGCAGCGACTCGTTAAAAATGACCATGAAGACAACAGTCGGCTCTATACCTCCCCGCGGTATCTCCAGAAAGCTTGCACATCTTGACTCAAGAGAGCAATAGTTGTTGCAGCGAAGCTAAGGGCAAAGGAAAATTATTAACATTTATAAGTTTTAAGTTCCGGTTAGAGCATTGGCGTCAACACAACTGCCCTAAGGTATAGCGAAGCTTGTAAATTCTCCTGGAGCAAAGAGAGAATCTTCACTGAGTATTCACGCAATTGGCACAAAGAATTTATACTCGCAGCGCGTGCACAACCTTATTGTTACCGCAACATCTACGCTATATATTAAGCCAAGATAACTTCAACTAGAGATCCAATGTTCGTATCGAGCATAACTTTAGGTTATTTTGAGTTTTATACTCGACGCGAGCTCAAACCTATCATAATAAGATCACTACAGGGTCGCCTGTAGGCCAGCGCCGCTAGGATCTCAACCTCAACCTCCTTATATTTCCGTTCAGCTAGGCGGTGGCTCATATACACTTCCTGTTAATGCTCTCCAAATAGCTATTTGATTTGTTCCCCTCAGACGTTGCTCACACAGACAGCTTACCATCTTGGTAGGTAACTCAATTCCCCGATTCGTAAGCTAATAGCAACCCGGCTTCCAGATGATTACAAAATTAGGGATCCTAGCTCCAAAGCAATCCCGCCCTTAGTTCACAGAGCAAATGAGTTCTGCTCTCAGCAACGAGGTCATGGTCCAGAGACTTGGCCCTCCTGAATGGCATTGCATTGCCAAACGCTGCAGTAAAGCGCCTAGCAGATCTTGCCTTTGTATGATGGCTGGTAGGGCACTGCTTGGATCATGGGCTATACTTTCCACGTTGTCTCCGGGCGTATATGCAGCTCTGTAAATGTGCGCGTAGACTGGGGTTGTCAATGCACCAACCATTACGGTTTAAGTTTGTGCCTAATATGCATAACTTTACATAAATGGTATCTGTCCGTCACCTGACCGACGCCAGGGCGAGCTGCGCAAAGGCGGCAACTCTGTTCCAATAAGCCTACCATAGCGCGCCAGCATATAATATTTTTATGGGGAGAGGCGTAGAGCTAAAATGCAGACGTTGCCTCTGCTTAGATATAAGTACCTATATTACCTAGAGGTAGGTAATACCTTAAAGTTTTTTCATAGCTTAGTAAGCTTTACTCGTCATCCTTGTACAATAGTATTTAAAAAAGATTTGCTGAAAGAATTTCGAGAATTAAAATGTGAGGATTTACAAACTTATTAAACTTGAAAATCTCCAGGTTGGTTAACCTATAACGCGTGTACAGCAATAAACGCTATTTTTGAATATATGCAACTGAAAGTTAGGCTAGCGAGGTGGGGCTCAGGGCAATCAATCCCAGTCTTTCATGGTGATTAGGTATTAAATATACCCCCTCGGGCGCTATTAGGTAATTCGTCGTGCGGTACAAAATTGGTAAAACCTAGAACCTAATGTCATACCTACACCGCATAGGTAGCGTGGCTGTACCCAACGACGTAGTGCAGGTAGCAGTTGAGTTGGTTGTGGCTTTTCTCGTCTTCTTCTCTGTTGGCGCAAGGTTTTCCCACAAACAACCCACCTTGATACCACTTCGAGAGAACACACTGGTTCCTCAACAACCCCCCGACACCACAACTGCTATATCTCTCGCTCATTTCCTTAAGACAAACGCAAAATGAGTGACGCCGCAGCAACCGAGGCGGAGAAGAATGTAAGACGCATGTTGAGAGGAGCGAGCCACCACCTGGACTGTCTCTTTTTGAAGTTATTCCCTTTCCTCACCTCAGCCCTCATCCCTACGCTTCTCCCCGCTCGCCTTCCCCCGTAATCTCAGTCTCAGTCTCCAGTAGAACTCAACTAATAGCGAATTTTGCCCATAGATTGAAATATGGAAAGTTAAAAAGCTGATCAAACGCCTGGAGGCGGCACGCGGAAATGGAACGAGCATGATTTCCCTAATCATTCGTATGTACTTTTACCCCTCCCCCGCCTCACCACACTCGCTAAATCCAGGTTGCTAGCACCGAAGGATCAGATCTCTCGGATCTCGAAGATGTTGGCGGAAGAATACGTACGTCGCTCCGCCCTCTCTTCCGCCTGCCATCTCGTCGTTGCCGCCCAGAGTCGTCATCGTCCTCGAGGAGGTACTTCCGCAGACCTGCTGGCTAACTGATAGCATCCAGGGTACCGCGTCCAATATTAAATCCCGTGTGAACCGACAGTCGGTCCTGTCAGCTATTACCTCGACCCAACAGCGACTCAAGCTGTACAATAAAGTCCCCCCCAATGGCCTCGTCGTCTACTGTGGTGAAATTCTGACCTCGGAGGGCAAAGAGCGCAAGGTGAACATCGACTTTGAACCCTTCAAGCCCATCAACACGTCGCTTTATCTCTGCGATAATAAGTTCCATACCGAGGCCCTGGCCGAGCTGCTGGAGTCGGATCAGAAGTTTGGCTTTATCGTCATGGATGGTAATGGTGCTCTTTTCGGCACTCTGAGTGGTAATACTCGCGATGTCGTGCATAAGTTCTCCGTGGATCTTCCTAAGAAGCACGGTCGTGGTGGTCAGTCTGCCCTCCGTTTCGCTCGTCTGCGAGAGGAAAAGCGACACAATTATGTCCGCAAGGTGGCCGAATTAGCAGTCCAGAATTTCATCACAAATGATAAGCCCAATGTCGCCGGTCTGATTCTTGCCGGGTCCGCCGACTTCAAGAACGACTTGAACGGCTCAGATATGTTTGATAATCGACTACAGACCAAGGTCATCAAGGTTGTAGACGTGTCTTATGGTGGTGAAAATGGTTTCAACCAAGCTATAGAGTTGTCTTCCGAGACTCTTGGCAACGTCAAATTCATCCAGGAGAAGAAGCTCATTGGAAAATACTTTGAAGAGATCAGCCAGGATACCGGTAAGGTGTGCTATGGTATCGAGGATACCCTCAAGGCTCTCGAACTTGGAGCTGTGGAGATCCTCATCGTCTTTGAAAATCTCGAGATTACTCGATGGGTGTTGAAAGACTCGGCCGGTTCCGATATTGTCCTCCACCTCACCAAGCAGCAGGAGGCTGGCGATCGCTCTGTATT
>JAPESX010000431.1:0-18485 GCA_029590615.1 Nemania bipapillata | reverse complement strand
GTCGTGCCTCACTCAGCGCATGATTTGCCCCGGGGGGTGCACGCAAGACGTCATCCGTTGGCTATTGTAATATTAGTCAACAGGGCCGCGGGAATATAAGCAGGCATATGCGGTGCCAAGATGACTAATGGCGCGATAATGGACGAGCGAGCGGACGGGCGAGAGTGAGAGAGAGCAGTGTGCACTTGCGCATTTTCGGTCTGAGAGGCGGCTTCGTTTCACTGTTTTTTGCCTAGCCGCTATCTACCTATCTGGATACCGCGCGCGGAATGGAATCGCACGAAAGGGGGGTGACGGGCTGGTACCCGTCACGTTACATACAGCACGCTACAGAGGCGACGACATCAGCTGTGGAATGTCCGGGGACTACGTCTACTTTGGCATGATCAGGCTACAAGGGAAATACAGTGTTCTCGCGAGCTTCCCTGGGGTCATGCAGTAGCTCATCGCCCAAGTGAGCGCAGGTATTCGTAACACCGCCTTGGCCGCCCTGGTATCGAAGCCGTGGAGCTTTCCCTCCCGCCTAGCGTCGAGAAAAGTCCCCTATAGCACCAGGGTGCTATACCCTATTTCCGTTTCATCCAATTCCCACTGCCTATAACCCGACGGGGGGAATTCCACGTGGAGGGAGGAGTCACTTAGCAAGGGACAGAGGACCCGGTCCCCCTCTTTGAGAGCGAGCGAGAGAGAGCCGGCGTGAACGACGGGCCCGGTCACTAAGGCGTTAGTCTAATTATAGGTTTTGCGCTACGCCGCGTCCAGCCTCTTCAGCTAGTATGGAAAAAAGCCCTATCTACCCTATCCTATACTCTACAAGTATATGCAGGGGTCGCCGATAGCTGGATCCCCGCGATCGAGACCCAAAGCAAAACGCACTCTCTCCCCCACTGAGCACCCACTGGGTTCGGGAACGTACTGTAGCTAATTTTTTTTTTGTATCGGTCGCCGCCTGGCTGGGACCGGACACGATCCCCGGCGAAGGGTCCTAGGCCTAGCCTACTGCGCGGCTCGAGTTTCAAAAGGGCTCTTCCAATCGCGAGCGGTGGTTAAGCGAGAATCAGGCTATTCCCGGTGGGGACCAGGACAGGATCGGGGGATTTTCCCGACGTTTTGCGTTGGGGGGAGGGATCTAGATCCGGTAGTGAGCGTGCTAGACCGGTACTCTGGCGGGCTCAACACGACAAGTAATGGAGCAGGACGAGAGATGTTGAGAAAAACTACTACTGTGTAGGCGTGGAGGAACTCTATCTGGAGTTTTCAGCCGAGGTTCGATTTTGGTGAAATCGCCGCGTTATCAACGGCTGGCAGAGGATCTCCGTCTTCAGCCGGAGATGCAAATACACTCACCGATAACCCATTGATTACCGTAGTTAAGTCCGGTAGGCGTGCCTCGGTAATTATCTCACGGCCCTGCTGAGTGGCGAAGAAACGTCTCTTGACATTCCAACATAATACATCTTGATGCGGATCCCGAGTTTGTAAGCAGGCAAGGAAGTCTTTGGACCCGAGCATCAGGTACGCCATACTGCCGGGGAGATTGCCGACATGACGATAACGGCGCCATATCCCAAGCTTCTCTCTCACACGCATTAGTGCTCTTAATCAGCGACACCGAGAGGGGGGCGCGTTCCTGAACATGAATCTCTAGCACCGCGCGGCGCCTCAGTGATGCCCGTTTTAACTGGACGAGGAACGGCATCCTAAAGTTATGCTCATTTCCGGGTGGCGTTAGCCTTTTTTTTTCACGTTCCCAGCCCAGCNGCCGGGAAGAATGGNCGCCACCACGACCAACGCCCACCCCTTCGCTGGGACCTCTGCTAGCTTGTACCGTCTTCTCGGGACCGCTGAGTCCTTCAGCTGGACGAGTCCGTCGCGGGGCTAAGTCCAACGGCGGCGGAAAGCGTGTTGGGCTGGTCTTATGGGGCGGTCAAGCGAATCTTTTATGGGTAGGCGGCGCTAGGTACAGGGTCGGTCATGGTAGTTTCGTCTAGGCCAGCGACTAGTTTAGTGTGCGATAACATATGTCTCGCAGGCTGATAGCGTATTATGTGCTAGCTATAATGGCAACTTCTCTATAGTCGTTATATTTGGGTTTAGATTTAGTTATGATACATTATATACAGATGGTTAGTTGTTATAGCTGGTTAATTCCGGCTAAATTTAGCTTTCCCTAATTTCATCTATACTAGGTAGATAGTTGAAGTTGATTAAAATAGCAAAGTCATCTTTAAGACATAATACTATTATGGTCAGTAGAGGGATCTGTTATTTTGGGTCATCTAATGGATGACAGGCATTAATCACACCACACGTTCATGATATAGTAGACGATTAATAAGTTATCCGGACTAAGTTGACTCTATCTGTTTTACACCTTTGGCATCAAATTCCACTGGAAGATAGGAAAATGGACATAGTGACTATGGTAAAAGGGATAGTATTGTTATATTATCGACTTGGTTAATTCCGTAGAGACATACCGGTGTTAATATATACTTTGTATTAAAACATCAAATCAGCTGCTTTAAGACGGTCAACATAAACTAAAGTGCTGACCTCAAACAACCAATCGGTGGAATAAGCGAGCGGTATTCGTAATGGTGCTTATGAGTGTCCATACGCATAGAGTTTGCCTCTATATCCAGGCTAACCAATGTGTATTACGTACTAAACCCTACAGTTGCTGCGCTACCCTATATCGTGGTATTACTCGTGTAAGTATGAAAGTAGGGCTGAGTGAGAACTAACGCAACAGCAGCGGCGATGGTTGGGGGGTGTGACCGTATAGTTGATTTGTGGGGTTATCTAGAATCCTCAGGTTCCTATGTCGGCCGATTCCGTATATATCAATCCAAATTATTCTCATTTGTAGGTACGCACGTATCTGTGTTAGACTCTAACCATTTCTCCGTCTTACAATATGCGTGAGATAGAAGGAAAAAGAAACGTCTCGGCTCGGATTAGTGTATTTAGGTTAAGTGGTGTAGATATAGTATATGTACGCTGATTTGTTGAAGGGCCACTGGGAATGCGACCCAGGAATTTACTCACTCACTTGGATTTGTACGGAACTTGCCATCGTGGGGTTTGGGGTTTTTTATTGGAGTCCTTAGGGCTAGTAGGATATCCCATTCTTGGGAATATACAATGGCTTGGTGATTCTACTATCTAATTATTAATTTCCTTGTTATCAAGATCGAACTTCTTCGATAATTATCTAAGGTATTCCAGATCCAGGCATCTCCAACTTTGGTGGCAGCATAGCTTTGAGGCTTTTCGCTTAATTATGCGCCGTGAGATGTATTACTCTTATAGAATTAGATCGGATGTAATTACTGTAAGTATACATCGTCCGCATGTATGTATATCCTCTGTACCTAGTACACATACTGAATGAAAATAGGGGTGTGACAGTAGTGAGCTACATTGCAGTTCGAACTGGCACGTACATAGGTAACCCATTTGTACACTTCATGCCTGGTGCCCGCCCATACCCCTTCGTGTTTGTCACTCATCCCGACTCTTCCGCGAGTTCCGATGCCACGGTACCGAACACGCGTTATCATGAGTGAGGAAGAACATGTGAGCCTGACAACTTAGCTTAGTTGAACGATATATCACACGAACAAACCGACTATTCCGACTCGGATAGTCCGGTCCATTTGTATCCCGTCATAATTTCGCGTTTTAAATGGAAGTAAGAATAAACGCAACCCATCTAAGTCATATACGGTGCTCGTACGGGGGCCCGGTGATCCCGTTGTGTAGTGCAAGTAATACAATGCCAGCTGAATGCAAGTCATGCCACGGGGCGTAACACATGGTGCGGTACGGTACGGTAGCATGTAATACGGAGTCTTCTGGATATCTGGAACCCGACGTACCCGGGCCCGAGCCATAGCATTGGAACCAACAGTATGACAAGTCCCTGACTAGATGGGGTGACCTGCGGCTCTCAGCGTACTTGGAACATGAAGAGTGGTAGGACGAGATGGAAACGTGATTCTTAAGGTCATATAGATAAGCCAACGGAATCTAGTATGCCGATGATAAATCGAATCTCGATATGTGAGATGTTACCGTGGGAACTTACACCCCATGATTGGTCATGTATATCATAGCTTTAAACTGAATATGATGAATAAATCTGGGGGGTTGAGCCTGGAATACTACACAGCATAGAATATAATATTTGACTAATTGGCTAATAGTTATCAGTCAACCGTCTGATTGGTGTCATTAGTCACTCAGTTGTGAGCTTATACGCCCAGCACTCGCATTCTTGTGCGTGCTATACAAATAGAATATTACACAAAGAAAATATTGTGCTTCCCCGTCCGGGTAAAACAGAGGGGCAACCTAGGATAGCTTGATATCAATGTTTGCGGAATATGCCAAACAATTCCATGTTATAAGCTCTCTATCTCCAGCGACAGGCAAGACGAAGGTATCCTGGTGAAATACGAGCAAAGACATAGCCCCTCATATTACTCGCCCATCCAAGTGAGCTCCCATTTATTCACAATTTTCCTTGAGCTTTCCCCCGCGTATACGCTCTACCCTCAATCGCCTAACTCCCAGATGCCACAGTCAATAGTCCTTTCCCATAATGCAAATCCCTAATGCGTATTCTGGGATGGCCAACATTCGGCAAGACAGAGACATTCGATTGTCTGCTCGTCATGAGCTGTCAAGCTCGCTAACCTCAGGGCTTCGGTAACGCAGTCCGGCTGCGTGATAGCCGCCTTGTTTATGCGGAAGCTGATCTGAGTATCGTGGAGGTTCTCGTGGACCGGTGCGCAGGCAAAGTTGATGAGGCCTGTATTGCATTGAGATTGGATGTAGCTTGGGACCCTGGCCGCGCAGGCCCCTGAAGACTCGTCATTGCCCCAGCCCGCCATCGAGATAGTGTACTCGTTGTAAACTCCTTTATCGTCTACGTACCCGTAGAATTCGCAAGTGCTAGTCTCTAAGCGGCGGGATAGGGGGGGCTGGGCGTCTAGTGGTAAGGAGTGAGCACCTGGGATCACGCCGAGCATGAAGAATCGGCTTGTGAAAGTGCCAAGCCGCATGTTCCTGAGGTACTGAATGCTTGTTACTAGGTACTGGGCTCGAGTATAAAGTTTTTTCGTGCAGTTATGATGTCTCATACAGTCAGATTGAACTAGAGACAGACTGCACTGTTGGATAGCTCAAGGAGCAAATGATGCAGACTTCATCTTCCCAGCTCAGGTTGTGGGATATATCTACAGATAACTGAGCTAGGAGTAAACCCCATCGAATTAGTCCATCGAAGATGTGTCTCCTAAGGCACGCTCCCGATGGGAGCCCGCGTTGACACACACCAGATTCAGCGTTATAACTCAAAAGATATGTGTTACTTTCATCTTCGAACGCGCCGCCTCTGATCGTATCCCTCGAATTAATAATTTGAAGTAATTATCAGACCATATTCCTCAAAAGTGATAAATCAAGCGATAGCTGGGCCCGTTGAAACTTAGCCCCTATATATTCAAAATGCTTGAGCCTTACTAGTCTTGGCTAAATAGTTATTCGAGAGAAAAGCAACGCTTGTGAAGTTACGAAGGGATACGTGACGGCAGTTTCTATTGATAACGATAGTCACAATTCCCGGGCCGTGATCCGGTACATCATGCAGCCAGGCGTCGAGATTTATCTCCCTTTGGATCTTAGGCGGCCTTATCTAACATATCAGGAAGTTGCGCGAATCATGTGTTATGTGCTTCTATGCTCACTAAAGCAGAATAGGGAAGTGTGATTCTATGTGATACCCACTGCCTGTGATGTAACATGAAGTGAAGTACTCCCAAGCTTGCCGTGGCAGGCATCGTGAACTCGGTTTACGACGTGGACTCCACGTTATGAGCGCATAACGGCCCGAGCCACCTCCGCAATTTGAGCCTAGAATAGTCTACGTCACTATGAATGTGACTGTGCACTTGTTGCACTAAAATTAAGTCCCGAATCCAATAGCCGGTAAGGTTTTGTAAGCTGTATCACTCTCAGAGCAGTATTACGAGGATCGGAAAAATTAAACCTGTGTTATCAATGGTCCCTCAATACCTCTCCCTTCCCTATACCATATTGAATTAGGCCAGCGTTGATGTAGTGTAACCCAGCTACTTTGAGTCACTCTTGCCGTGTTACATAATGCTTCGTCTACTTTAGATACTGTATGCGTGTATGTAAGCAAGGGACACTTCAACTGATTGGCGTAGCTAGTAATATAAACAAACTACAAGAACCCCCGTAATCGTCCAGGAGGCTTAAATTATCTATTAGATGGCATATAGTTTGACATTCTAGTCGTTGATCCTTTGTCCGACGCGTAGCTGATGACGAGAGCTATTCCCTAGTGTCTACAAGGAATCATTGATCTCGCGAAGCACGAGGTATGTGCCTATATCATTTACATGAGAAACACCCCCGAATTTAAAGATGAATTTAAAGATACTAATATGGGTACAATAATCTGAATACAAGTTTTGTATTACTTGACGATTAGCGCCGGAGAGGCGTCTAGTACTTTGTCTTTTATCCTGACTAATCACAGGTACACATTTCTTCCCTCGTCACTCCATATCGGCCCTTTTCTAAAATCAACAGTTTGCTTTCATGAGCTTAAAATATTTTAACTAGTGCGGAAGAATAGCGCATTACCCTTTCTTGATGGTATACTGACCCTGTCCAACCCTCCCTATAATTATGTCATCTCTTGGCTACTCATTGGAGAAAGTTTGGATGAGAAAGAAGTATAGAATTTACGAGGCATCTTGGAAGATAGTTGCCCTTTGGTAGATAAGGATTCTACCTCCTTCTTACTTTTCTACGCCCAGTCCCTTACAATCCGCCTAGCTTCTTTATCCTTCCGTCTCTTGGTCTCTTGAATGGACTCTCGGATAGTATCTCCTGGAATATCATTTCAACTCGAAAAGTGTACTAACAGCATCTATACGTCCCTATCATATTATAGCTATGACGGTTCCTGTGCTGCTACTGTGACTATCTTTAGATAGTATATTGTTAGTGATTTCAACACTGTTGGCCAGTGGTGGCCGCTAAGGGTACCTTATCGCTAAAACCTCGGTCGTCGTCCACGTCAGCGCCGCTTCCTAATAGAGAATGCAAGATTGGTACCGCCATGGTGGTGGTAGTACTTAAGTATCGGTGAAGGGGTTACGTGGGCTCCCGTTAAAGAGAGGCTATCGAAGTTGCGGTCGTGATCGTAAAAGGCTTAGGCGACTTCAACATTGGGGGTTTGAACATGATACAGACTGTCTCATGACTCCGTCTTACAGATACTAAGAGATAATATGGAGAAAGGCCATTCGCGAAGCTTCTAGAGCTTAGAATTAGGAGGTTATCTGAAACGGCCTACTTAACGCCCACTTCATCAGATAGCAAGCGTGCCGATACTACCTACACAGTATTTTGCTATTACTATTAAATACTCCTTTCTCTCTAGCGAAGTATTTCTTACTATAGTAAGCTATAATAGTAAAGTTGTCCCACCCGGCGACCCCGGGACAGTCCTGGGTTCCAAGAAACTATTACCCATACCTAGAGTTGGATATAAACGCCAAATTAGCAGAGGAACGAGGCTACTACATCAACTATGAAGAAAGTGATACCACTGATGAGGTATTAGTCAGACTGGCGAGACACCTGAGTAACTATCAATATTTCTCTCGCCGGTAATAAGCTCTATTTTTCTATTAGAGGCTCAGAGTTAGCTCCAGTAGGAGTGACGGCTGACCGGGCATTTACCATCTATGTCACTAGACAGTATATTTTCTATGGTATCTCCGCTATCGCGAAGGATTTATCGTTCAGCGTTATCTAGCTAATATAAGAAACGTCTGTAACGACAACAGCTTGGTAAGCAATGGGGGCCGGTAGAGTTCAGGGGTAAGAACGCCTTAGACCCAACTACATACACCGAATATATAATCGCATCGGGAATACAACCTTAATTGGACCATCTTTTTGCCCTAGATCTTACTATAATAGCCCCTATTCGTACTGTTAGTAGTACCGTATTTTTAGCTCGCCAATCAGAAGGCAATGGTAGCCTTAGAGATTGCGCGAGGTGGGGGTGGCGATGACAGCTCCCAAGTTTTGAAGCTATCAACAGCTCGTGAAAGATGTTGTGTTGAAAACTAATTATACATAGATAATTTTGCCCTTACCCTCCTTTTGGGAATATACTCATTTGATTTATTAGTATCTTTATCCCTACGTACGTTATATTCTTTGCTACTGTTTGACACATTCCCCCTTGATGGGTTGTACTCATCATCTCTCTTTTATTATCTGCCTAACAGGTCGACTTTTCTTCTAGAACTAAGAACGGAAGCCAAATAAATTCACCATGGCCGAGGCATTAGGCCTCATTTCAAGCGCCATCACTGTCGCAGAAGTTACACTAAAGATTGGTCAAGCCATCCTAGAGCTTAAACGTCTCTGGGCTATGGTTAAAGAAGTACCAAGCAATATCATTGACTTAACACAAAAGCTAGACTGCCTAGATCCTTCGTTGCTAGAAATCGAGAGTATATTTGACTCTAACCAGGTTGAGAGAACTCCTTACCTCCAGCTGGCGTCAAAACGTACTATTACTTATTGCCGCAAGGCACTCGAAGATCTAGATGGTCTCGTTAGGGACCTAAGTCTTTTGATTCATGGCCATAAAACTACGAAGAAGGTTGCTTACCTTCGAATATTGCTTAAAAAGGAAGCTATCAGGAAGCTCGAGAATCGGCTAGGAAGTGCAGTCAGTATGCTCAACCTAGTGCAACAAACCTACCTTATGTAAGTGCTTTTCCAATCTTGACTAAAACGAGGCTAATAATCTGAAGAGCTCTTACACGAGCGCAGCCTAATATAATTATTCAAAAATTGTCAACTTGTATCGACCGAAGATACGATCTGCTCTCTCGAGCGACTTTAGACGCAAATATTGTACCGCTTATGAGCCAGAACATACATAGCCTGCGGGTTTCCGGTGTAATCCACGACAATGCCCATAAGCCAGAATGTGTATGCAATTTAAACCAGCCCAAATACAGTCGTTCGAGAGTTTCCAACATTCCCGCGGTCACCAACCAACCACCCACATATAAGATCAAGGTGCGCGTGCCACAATATATGTCTAGGAAGGTGTGGGAAATATATTTCAGTAGGGCGCTAGGTAATTGGACATTCCGCCTACGCACGTATTCAACTAGACCCTCTGATAGTCAAGTATTCCAAGTCGCAAGGTCGGGATCATCTACCACTCTTCGGAGACTATTCGACACAGGCTTGGCCTCGCCATATGACCAAACTAGTGATGGGGCAACACTGATTCATGTAAGTAACCCGAAGGCAATGGCAACTGACTACGCTAACAAAGATATTTTGAGGCTAGGAAGCTACACGAGGTCTCAATGTTGGCACAACTCTATTCTTGATGACGACTTACCCGGATACCTTTGACGCCGATAATTATGGACTGTAACTTATTTCTATCAAAGAAAGTTGTGTTGAATCATACTGACCTTCTATATAGATACCCCATCAAGAGCGTGCTTAGCTCCGGGCGCAGTGAAAAGGATGCCGAAGAGTTTGTTCAAGCCATCGTATCAGGCACCACTTCTAATGGAGACTTCCTTCTGTTTTCAACCCATGACTATTCTGTATTCTGCAACACTCGCAGAGCTCACTCAAAGGAGATCTCTTCAACTTCGTTTGAACACCTAGTCTGGAGCTGGGCTCGAGACATGTTTCGTTCACCCTGGCTGTTAGGAGTCATGATGCAGCCTATATGGGAAAAAGATCTAGAAGATCCTTTCGTCCGTAGAGCGATGTTGGCCGCTCCACCACTTCTTATCGCCGCAGCAACACTAGGTGGTGCCATGTGCCCTTATTCCTGCCAGAAGTGTACATCCCATAACTTCGACTGGGAGACTTGGTTCTCTTCGACGAAGAAAACTCTTCAGAATACTCCTGACATTCACATAAGTCAATCACTGTGGCTTTGTGGACCGGGGAAGAAATGGTTCACACCCCTTACCCGACTACTTTTTCATTCGCTATGTTTTACCAGTCATCGACGCTCGGGTCAGTGGTGGGAGCGACACTTTCTAGGCAAGCTAAGGCTTTGGCTGAACATACTTCAGCAGGAGGGCTTTGATCTAGTACATTACGGGAGGCGGGAGCTGGAGATACTTCACGATGACGGAGCATATCGAGACTGGAGTGTTGCCGTTTCTTACCCCCGACAACCGAAGGAGCCTTATCTTTACTCCAAAGCGCCCTTTAGACTTATTGGCTTCACTTACGGGCCGGAACCAGAAGATTGGGTTATCTATCTTAGTGAGCCTACAGACTTGTTTGCTGGCGAGTTCTGGGAGATGATCGATAACCCCCCACACCACATTCCCGGATCCTGGGTCGATGATGTTTGACTACGCGATTACTTCGAAGCCTAATAACTAAACCCAAAGAGGTCTATAATAGGGAGTCATAATAGGGGGTCTATTTAGAATGAGGAGAAGTTGAGTGTATATACAACTAGGTTGTTCATATTAGGTAAGCTGGCACTTCCCCTGGACACCACGCATAGCGATCTCGTAGATAATTGATAACCCGAAACGGAGTCAATTAGGTGTCAATTAAAATATAGACTTCATTGTACCTAGAAGGGCATTATTTGGAGTGCTTCTAATTAGCTGCAAGGGTGTTAGGTTGTGATACTTCACGCATGAACTCAAGGCTGGGATCCCTGACGATCCTGACTCTTGGATCGAGAGCACTTGAACATACTTGCATAATTCGACATGGGATATTGATACCGCTCACCGCGGCTAGACCATCGGTGGGAGTTTCATTCCATGCAGGAGAGATTGTTTGTCTCCATGAACAACGCCTCATCATGTACATAAGACCGTATAACCTGTATAAGAGCAACGATAACAATTACGTGATGCAGCAAACCCTCAGCCGCGATATTAGACCTGGAAAAGATCGTCATAACATGCATATTATATATCCAGAAGTCGGTCAGGCTCAAGACCGGCATCGCACTCTGCATTGCAGTGGCGTCTCACAGCATCAATAGCGTATTCTCTCAAAAAGCAATACATGCATGCATGCGTGTGGTTGTTAGGTACTGTACTTGCATTCCTTCTTGTGGTATTCTCTGCGAAGACACGTGTGTTCCCCGTGTGAACACCTGACTTGGCTACCGCCCGCTGGGTTTCGAGGAATGCTACCTCTTAAGCGATAGATATTACCGAAAAGCCGCGCCGAGCGCCGGTGCAAGGTGAGATACGGCATACATGCTACTTAGTTCGGAGCGGCTTTTATTGATGTTGCATCGGATATATGCCATCATCATCATATTTCTTCTCCTGAACAAATATGCATGTGTGATGCGTCTGCTACTATTAGGTATCCAACTCGTGACTGGACACACCCTCCGTCACACCTGGTCGCGGCCAACGACATCCCCTAGTCCCCCGTGAAGTCATTATTTTTTTGGAGATGGATGGCACTTTGGAGGTGGCGTCTACGATCATTGATCGAGATGCGCTTGGCTTTACCTACTATGTACGACCTAGACTGGTTCAGCAATTGGATGGTGAGGCTTCTTCGCGACACTAATATTGCTACCCCTGAAGGTTTATCTCATGCCGCTTGGCTAGAAAGAGTTGAAAGCCGAGACGAGATTGCCGTAATGCAACATTTGAAGGCATCGTGCCTAATATTAGGGGGCATTAGCTGATGTGTAGAACTGCTGATTGAATATGCTCTGGAGGCCGAGGCTGCCTTGAGTAGCATATACGCGTAATGTATCGCTTATTGATGAGTAGCTCGCGTACTATGCTGTTAGACTTATAGAGGTTTGCCTTTTCTACTGCAATACTGTATGATCATACCCTATATGTAATATGCGTAGGGGTATAATTGCTAAATTACACACTCTATGTTCTACAAAATGACGCTTTTCAGTATTACCATACGTAAATGAGATGTGCTTATGTAAATCACTTGCGTTTTAGTTCCCCCCTATACATCTAAGGTGATGAGTTGAGCCCATCAATTGGGCCTTGCCTTTAGGTCCTGCTCAGTAGCAGACCTACTAAGATACCCCGGCGTCAAGCCACCGCTCCCAAGGCTCGACGTCGATTCATCATCGAGACTAATCCCCTCTCGCCCTAGACGAGCCACAAGCTTCGTGTTCAGCGCCTGCAGCTCTCTGACCTGTCCAGTCAAGATCTCAACCTGTTTGCGCGCAAGATCCCTCTGTGCGCGTGTCATGTCAAGTTCGAGGGCCAAGTTGGCCCTCTGTTCGCGCTCAGCCTGTTTCCGGCGGCGGTCAGCGAGCTGAAGGTGTCGCCGCCGATCTGCTCGGCGACGGCGAAGCAGAGCTTTGAGAGGGTGGTGTCTGCGTCTGTGTGCGTGTTAGTATTTGGACCAAGTAGGATCGGATTCCTCAGCTCGGTAAGGTGAGCTTTCTATGTGCTCAAACCACTTCCCAACATGGGTGAAAGGAGCAAAAAAAAGAGAGAGACGGGGGCTCGGNCAACATACCCTGGCGTTCGTCGCTACTACAGCCGGTCGAGAGGCACACGTATGAGGTCGCGGAGATGATGGGGTACTTTTCGCAGAGACATGTGTAGTCGTTATCGGCGCACCCGGCTTGCTTCGCGCTGCTGCTCCAACATGATTGTGCGCATGACGGGATCTGGGCTGCGAGGTCGCTGATGTCGTCTGCGGTGGCGAGGGCCACGAATAGTGAGAGTGCGACTGTCTTGAACTGCATTTTGGGTGTTGTATATGTGATGCGAGGTGTATTGTGTGGTTTATATTCCTCGGTTTGTTGTAAAGAACGTGTCCAGCGTAGTGTAATTAATTAAGTGAATTTGAAGATGATAGAGAGACAGATAGAGCACGAATAAATAAATGATTAAAGCGAATATCAGAGTATATTAATTATTCTTTGACAGCTGAGGTTGGTTGTTGGGACCTATTAATATTACTATAATTTCATATTAGACAACGCCTCATTGCCTCCTTGCGTGTTTGGAGCAGGCCTCCCATGTCATAGCCACCGGGGCCAAAATACCACAAGTTGGGTACGGAGGCAGTGCAGGTGGTCCCCGACCGCAAATACCTCGTATGGACGTCTCGCTCGCACTCCGAAACTGTGGGTTTATACCTAGCAACTAAGTATAATTCAAGTAACGTAAGCAAACATGGCGATGTAAGTGAACAAGAGGATTCAACAATTGGTTTCACAGCCTCCATATAGGCATCCGTTTATGTCATGTGGCAGTCGAGTCGTTTCGAACCCGCTTCAGCTCTCAACGTGGAAAGCTTGAGGAGGATTGGAAAATGTTACCTACCTACATGTACAGTGAAATCTCAATCTCGAGTTGAGTGAATAAACTCTGAAACTCTAGGTTTCTTCAGCTAAGAGCCACAAACCCTTGGTTATTGCACTAGGTCTCAGGGGTATGTTACACTAGCATCTAGATCGATAAATGCCGAGAATTCTGGGGGCCTGAACTAAGAACATGTACCGGTAGTTTGACACAGAGGGTTTAAACTTTTGACAGCGAAGGGGTCTTGCCGCGCTAATGGTTGACAGGTGGGAATTTTTTTTGAGAGGATGCGTTAGACATGTGTAGGTATTCAATTCTACTTCATAAGCTTATTGCTCGTAAATGCAGCTTTCCAAAAGCTTCAGCTTTTGTCTTGCAAGGACAGACTTGGCACGACCATTTATCGCTCCTTCGCCCAATTGGGCAGGTCTAGGTATTTCTATACTGGGATCAACTAGTTCAGTTGCTTAAATTGTGATTGTCAGGACCCAAAGGATCTCATACATGAAAATCCCCAAACCCATGTACATATATGTAAGTACATATAAGGGTTTGTTAGACTCAACCCAGAAATTATAGGACAAGAAAGTTAGTAGGTCTATCTAGGTTGGTATTCATCAATTGATGAGAATGCTGATATCAATGGTGCTGATAGGGAGATATTTCAACCTTGATCTTAGCCCACAATTTCTACTCAGAACATTAATGATCCTATGAGGATCGAGTTCATGGTGAGTTCTCTTGGGGCTGATTCGCTTAAGTACGTAGTACGGTATTATATCAGACGATTTACCTGTATGTATGTCCTTTTGTAGGGGTCGCCTGGGGAAAAGATGGAGCACGCTAGTGGTCTGTGCTGCTGCTATACATACCGATAACTCCGATATTTCTGCTCAAGCGGCAACAGTTGGCAGGCTTGGCTATCGGCTGCTAAAGATTTTCCCGTCTTTTATGTAGACACCTTGTTCGAGGTAGGCATAGATATCCGACTTCGAATACTCGATAATGTTACCAGCGCAATGGATATGCCGGCGCTGTATAACGGCCCTCTCTCGGCCTTTAAATCAATCCTTCATTCGTTTTGCGAGTACAAGTAGGTTAAACCTTCTTTGTCGAATACACTGTAGTCTAATGACCCCTCCACCTCCACCTAGATACCACCAATTCCCTTCCGCGAGTTCTCCTTGAACGCGCCCGCGGTATCGCTCAAGAACATGATCAACTTACGGCCGCACTGGAATCCAATTTCGATACGAAAACGGCGAAACGAATTGGCGAGTTATCGCGTGTTACGGCAGCTCTAAAAGAATGGGATGCCGCGCAATCATCCATTGCTGAGCTCACTGCTCTCCTCGAGTCCAAAGATGCAAAGGACGAGGAATTAGAACAATTAGCACGCGAAGAGCTCACTTCTACTTACTCGAGCCTCGAGCCCCTTGCCACCGCTCTCTCAGCCTCTTTGACGCCTCGTGACCCTTTTGCCGATATGCCCTGTATGCTGGAAATCCGTCCTGGTCCGGGGGGCATGGAGGGCCGCTACTTTGCTGATGCCGTATTCCGCATGTATCGGCAATACTGCACTCGAATAGGGTTACGGGCACAGGTGGTAAAATACGAATTAGTAGAGGGCAGCGATTCGGGTAGTGCAAACGAGTTACCACTTCAAGAAGCTGTCTTGGAGGTACAAGACGTTGGAGCCTACGACAGATTTCGCGGTGAGGCGGGCATGCATAGGGTTCAACGCATTCCTTCAACAGAAAAGAGCGGGCGAACACATACAAGTGCTGTCGCAGTCTGGGTTTTGCCATCTTTCCCCAAGGACGACGAATCTGAGCAAAATGCGAATGATCCCAACAGTATCTTCTACGTGAACCCGTCGGAAGTGCGCGAGGATAAAATGCGCGCAAGTGGCGCCGGCGGGCAGCATGTCAACAAGACAGAAAGTGCCATTCGCCTTACCCACGAGCCAACCGGTATTACCGTTGCGATGCAAGATTCGCGATCCCAACACGCGAACCGGAAGGCCGCGTGGGCATTACTTCAGTCGCGCCTAGCTCAAAAACGACGGGAAGAGCGAGAGGAGCAAGCTATGTCGCTAAGGAACTCCGTTCTTAGCAAAGATCGAATTACCCGGGGTGACAAAATCCGGACTTATAATTACAGTCAGGACCGATGCTCAGACCATAGGAGCGGGTTGGACGTTCACAACCTTCCCGACGTCCTAGCTGGTGGCGAAACACTAGACAAGATAATGGACAGTGCAAAAGAATGGTTGGTCCAGCGAGATATCCAGGCGTTAATCGCTGAAGAAGAAGCGACTGCGTCTGCTGCCGCATCCAAAGATGCGAAAAAGGCGAGGCGGTAACTCCTTTGATACACACTCCTCCTCATAGATCTTATATACCAATTACACTCTCACATGCCATAATACCCAAATAGATGCCTTTTGACACTTCATACATACTCATCTCTTTAAACCGCAAAAACGTGCTACACAACACGGTATACTGATCTGGGTATAACTAGATTGTTGAGATGCCAAGAAGTGCCCACTCCTCAGCCCTTTAATTGGTATATGCATGTAAGTAAGGCGATAAATGCCTCGGTACGACAAAGCTTTCAGGGATTCGGATAACTCCGCCCATTCCTCAAGCCAAGACATCTCATCCATTATTGACAATCCCTCAAAGTCCACCATAAATGCAGCTATCATATACTGTACTAACAAACGGCCCACCACGTCGAAAAAAAACCCCTCGTGTTGTGAGGCTATTTCCCTAGCTCAGGTACACAATATTGTCTTCCAAAACACGGAAATCCACAATAATATCGTATGAACATATAGGGAGCGTACCTGGCTAGTGAGTAGTTAGGTAGTAGTCACGGTCAAGTAGGCAGGCTAGCGCATTGTTAGCTGATTTAGCTGAATGGTTCCATTGCCAAGCACCAGTGACCTCGAATCACACGCTGCAAGCCAAGAGCCAGAATCTGGGGTAAGGTGGTCAAGCTTTCACTTAGGTGCCAACTACGACCATTAGAACCAAGAACCAAGACACCCAATTCCGTCATCAGACGTCTACATACATACCAATGCTACATGTAGGTAACTAAAGGACATTCTTCGCGACAACCGCTCTGCAGCACGTTCCGCGCTGCTGGGTTCTTAGCGACATGTGCAAAACGTCCAAGCGAGCCACATGCAATTCTCTCTTATCTGCCAAGGATCCCGACTAACCTTAGCTCTATCATTGCAGCTCCCTGTCTTGGTAAGTCTCCGGGTTGGCCGTGTTTTCCGCTGATCCACTTGGTAAGCTAGAAGCATCGAATCGCGAGGGACGAGCCGGGATACCATGTCTGACCGTGGCAAAATTGGGCAACTCCAGATAGCCCAGGTTGAACCGGCTGATTGTCATTGGCTCAGATAATGAATGATGCACGTATCAGCCCCTCCCGTGCCTACACGGTCGGCCCTAGATTGTGTGTCTTTCCGCCTGTTCTACGTTCTACGATGCTGTGGGCGGGTTGTCTGCCGTTGGTCGCATGGCGTGGGACGCGCATCGTTATCGAGAACGAGCAGAAGGGTATATATATTACGCCCAGGGTACCACCGACGAGGTGGCATCCCGTTCTACCAGCTCTCTTGTGTTTACACTAGCCCCCCCCTCTCACCACTCGGTGCCTGCATTGCCCAGATCTGCCCAGACTCTAGGCATCCGCATTGCTTGATTCTAGCTTGTCCCATAGTCCTGGGTCATCCCGAGCTATAGGAAGAAGCAAGAGAATAATTGAGCGGAAGGGGTATTGATCAGTCGGTCGTCCCCTCGCCTCGAGTTCAAGTCGAAGATGCGCGGCTCTACGATTGTTACCGGACTGTTGTCCGTGGCCGCGGTAGCTGAGGCACGAAGCTGGCAACATGTCGGCAAGAAACAGCACAACAAGGCCGCTCGCAGCGAGGTCAATAGCTTGGATCACTACCTAGCTACGCGGACAGTAGCTGCAGACCGGTTCCTGAACTCCAACACCACCAGTAAGAGGGATCCAATTGGCGCTGTTGCTTACGCGTTTTGAGCTACGAGTACTTGAGCTAACAAGTGCCTTGCAGAATTCGCCGTCAATGGAACCGGCATCCCTGACGTAGACTTCGACGTCGGTGAGTCGTACTCGGGTTACCTTCCGATTAGCGACGACCCAGATGACACCAACGAGCTCTTCTTTTGGTTCTTTGCCAACAGCGAGGGCTCGGACGCAAAGGAGGTTCTCATATGGCTCAATGGAGGTGTAGGTCTCCCTCACTATTATTCTGCCTTAAATGGCTGCTGGGCGAACACTTGAGCTGACATGTATTACAGCCCGGTTGTTCCTCTTTCGAAGGTTTGCTTCAAGAAAACGGCCCCTTTTCATGGCAGTACGGTACTCTAAAGCCCGTGCCTAACCCCTGGGCCTGGAATCGGCTGATCAACACTGTTTGGATTGAACAGCCTGTTGGCACCGGTTTCTCGCGTGGTGAGGTGACCGCAACAAGCGAGGAGGATGTGGCCGCGCAACTGCTTGGCTTCTGGAAGAACTTTGTCGAGACCTTCTCCTTGCAAGGGTACAAGGTCTACATCGCCGGTGAATCATACGCTGGTGCCTACTGCCCATACATTGCCTCGGCCATGTTGGACAAGAACGACACGACATACTACGATATGTCGGGTCTCCTGATCTACGATCCAGTCATTGGTAACGACATCGTCCAGGATGCCGTTACCACCGTGCCCTATGCCGATTTCCACCGTAACTTGATGCCCTTCAATGAGAGTTTCAGCAAGGAGATCCACGACCTCCACAACTCTTGCGGCTTTGCTGATTACATCGACAAGTACCTCACTTACCCCCCGCCGGGCCCTCAGCCATCCAACTACTCCGACACCGTGAGCGATGAGTGCGTTGGTCTCTGGGAGCTAGTCCTAGATAACGCTATTAGCGTCAATCCTTGCTTCGACGTGTACCAGATCGCCACGACCTGCCCTCTCCTCTGGGACGTGCTCGCTTTCCCCGGTACCTTTGGCTACGCCCCTGACGGAGCCGGCCCAGTCTACTTCGACCGCGTGG
>JAPESX010000430.1:0-18509 GCA_029590615.1 Nemania bipapillata | reverse complement strand
GCCGAGCCGTTCCGTGACCGGGTTGTAGAATCGATGAGGTTTGATGGGATACCACGCTCGGAGGAAGACCAGGTCTCCCATCAAGATCTTGTCCTCAAAAGTGGCTCGGAAGTGTCCTTCCGGCTTTGATAGGGCCCTCTTGATCTGTCCCCTGATACCAGAGACCGTCTTTATGGAAGCTCCTTCAAACTTGGCGATCTCAAGACTAGTATTAAACATATCCTTGATGAAAGCCGTATTTTTGTAGACTTTGGCAGGCACACCTGTCAATTTCAGCTTCTTCACAATCTCGTAACTTTGATCGACACTCAGCACTGTCCCAGTTGCTGCTACGCGGAATCCCGGGTTTTCCGAGGAAAATGACTGGAAACAAGTAAAGCTGGTATTGGGCGCGATGAAGGGGCCCCAGAACGTGGCATAACAGAACGAATGCTCCGGCGAATACTTGAGCATTCGGTGGCGGACTCGTTCTTCCCACGAATGAAGCATAGGCATGGCTTGGAATCTGTATAGGAAAATAAGCCAAGGTTCCGAAGGACAGCTATTTATGAAAGACTAGAGGCCATGCAATAGACGAAACGAAAGTCGCATTGCCATGCGTAGGTGATACCAGTGAAGGTCAACGAGTATAATAATAACGTACCGTCTCCAACCTGCTGAGAAAATGAGGGGGTCATTGTTCTTCAGGATTTTCTTGTGCCACCTGTGTTTCCGCATCCTGACTTGGAGAAATCCGAATCTTTCCTCGAGAGGAGTTAAGCTACCGATGATAAGAGGTCGGCGGGCTGAAAAGTTGAGAATGAATTCCGCCGGAACCTTTTCCAAGATGACCGAGACATATTTCCCAGCCGTCAGGCCTTCAACGGCTAGTCTTTGCCGCTCGTCTAGACCCTCAAACTCAGCTCTGTTGATGTCAATCTGCTTCTGCAGGTTTGCCTTTTGTGACTCATACCTAGATAGAAGACTCTGTTAGAAGGTGGATGACGAATGCCAGGAGGGGAAAGGGATAATCTCATACCAGTCATCTTCCCCGAATTCTTCTTGGGGTTGTTCCTTTCCAAAACCCTCACGATCTTCTTCCTCAAAGCGCTGTTTGAGCTCTTCTTTTCTAGCTGCATTTCTTGCTCTCTCTGCTTCGAGAGATTCAGCTTGTTCTTCTGGCTGTTTCGTTTCATTCTCTCCGGCTTCCAAATCTTCAAAGTCGCCCCAACCTTCAATTTCTTCATCGTTCTCGTCACCTTCATCGCCGTCTTCTCCAAACCCCTCAAATCCATCCTCGGCGTTCTCGCTTCGGCCTTTTGTCGATGTGAACCGCTGGCGCAGAAGCTCAACATTGTCATCCAGAGACCACTTCGCTGCCAGCTGATCATAATCTTCAGAGGTCAGCCGAGGCACAGAAGTGTACTCTAAATAATTATCGTCTTCCTTCTTTGAGTCGAAGAATTCGTCCTCGGAATCCGCTTCAATATCTTCCTCGTCTTCCTCTTCGGCGACTTCAGACTTCCATCTCTCGAGAACTTCCCGGGCAGTCAGTTGCTCGTCATACATTAACCTCGCCAGATCTGCAGTACGATAGGACGGTGTTTGCCGCTGGAGGCCTTTGGCTCTTTCAGTGAGATCTGCTCGCCACTTTGCAGCCAGCTCCTCATCGTCGTCGTCTTCAGCTTCAGCTGCGCTATCAAAATCCGAACCTAGATCGGAATCACTATCTGCAAACTCGAGATCATCGCCTGGTTCCCCTTCGTCCTGAGTTTTGAATAGCCTGCCGAGCTTACGTTCCTTTAGGTCCGACTCTTCATCCTCGTCTCCACTATTGAATTCATCGTCCCCGGAGAGATCGCCTTCAAATTCGTCGTTGTTGTCATCATCATAACCATCTCCCTCTCCCATGGCCCTCACTGTTCGCTGGCTTTTACGCCCAGAATCTTCGGCTTCGTCGTCTAAGGCGTCAACAATACGATCACCTGATGTAAATAGCTGCAATCCGTTTTCGGTGTGGCCGAGGACCCGGCCACCGCTCTGAAGCCCAATGATCATTTCTTCACCCAGACCGCGCTCCGAGTCTGCAGGCGCATCCTTGTCAAAGTGAAACCCCTTCTCTCGATTGATCCAAATGGCAGAACCCTCAATCTTGAGCCCCTGACGATCGGAGAAGGGCGCGTGCATCTTCTTATCTTTCTCGTCCAGCCGTTTTCGCCCAGTCTGGCCGGTGGCCTTGGCGACAGCAGCCTGCTGAGCAGGTGAAGGGCAGGGATCCGGTAGGGCCTCACACCTTTTCACGGTGAAATCTCCCACTCCTGGGATGTGCACCTTTTGATTCTCCAAAGAGAAATTCACTCCTCCGCGAAGATAACCGTATATGGCGACGGAGCGATCGCATTTCGCGTCCTCCTCGATTTGATTTGGGTGCGTGAGGTCTCTGAGGCTGTCGCCTAATATGTAGCTATGCGAGTTTTTCCAGACGAGAGGACGAGGGTTCTTCATAACAGACAGGAATCTAGACAGGTTGTGGATCTCTCGATCAGGATACCTCCCGTTAATAACACCTTCAAGTCGTGGTTAGTCTCGCAGTCGACCGGTAAAGTGGCTTGGGGTGGCTTAGATTACCTGACAAGTAGAAGAGATGAGCGCCCTGGTAGAGCTCGCTCCACAGTCGATGCTTGAGAGTTTTCTTGGCATCCTTCAAATGCTGAGGTTTCTTAAAGAGGTCAAGATGCGTGAGGACGGAGAAAACATTTCCGGGCATGCCAGTTGCGGAGAGGATATTCAGGAATTCCATAGTTTCCATTTCGAAGCCGAAGTTGCCGTCGATCAACAGGACAACGACATCAGCTATCTTTGCAATGTCAACCATGGCCGTCAGTTCGGCTGGGCATTCGACGAAGGTTAACCTCTGTTTCCGAGAGGTGACGACGGTAATGGGGCCGGTAGGGTCGGAGATTGTTTCCTTCGTATAGCGCTTGACAAGGGATTTCAATAATGTGGTCTTGCCGACACCAGGAGGTCCGACAATTGCGACGAGGCGAGGCGGTGGTTCCGTATCGGGCGAGCGGTCGGCCTGGGGGACATGAAGCCGCTTTTCTCTATGTTCCGCTCAGGTTAGCTCATATAAACCAATGACAGTCCGACCATTCCCTACCTAATATCGTGCGATCTTGCAGCAGCCCTCGCAAGTTTGCCAGGTCTGGAGAATGAGAAAGCCTTGGGGTTGTGATCTGGGAATTCCGAGTTAGCATGACCGGAACAGGAGTCGCAGTGAATTGAAGGGCTTCACAAACCCCCTTGAGGCTTCTTCTTCTCCTTCGCTTTCCTATGTGGTTTATGCGCCTGGTCCTCCATGATGGGCAAGCCTACGACGATGGCTCAGCTTTCGTTGGCCTAGGAACCACGCGGTGCTTGTTGGATACCAATCGCGATCCAGCAAAAAATTACGACGAAGCTCATGTACAAGAGCGCTGAACTTTACTTATCGATAGCGATAAGAGATCTTGATCCTCGGAATGCATTAGCCCATTGAGATATAGATCGGTGTTATTCTAGCCTGATTTGGTAAAGCGTAAATCAGGGGAGGTAATTTAGTGGGGTCGAACTCTATCTTGTTATGGGTAAAATCGGCTTTTCCTAGACTAGATAGTACTTCTCTACGAGTAGTACTCGTCCAGGCTAATAAACTAGTAGTACGTATCCAATGGTCCAATCTACATACCTCACGAATGAAGGATTAGGCAGACAGATGCAGGTGCCCTACTCGTACAAGGACAGATTACGTCTGGTGCATGCAAAGTGTAAGGCTCGGCGCAGATGGCGGCAAAGACAGAAAGTCTCATGCCTCGTATGACGACTACGTAACTCGGTTCCAAGATGAGTCAATTTATCGGATGCACTATCAGACATCTCACCTACTCTCTCACCTACGGTTAGAATTGCATTACAGTATAGTGGTAGTGGTGTTACAGAATATCCCGCTCTTTGCTAGATCAGTGCTAAGTGTTACTGGATCGCCTGTGCAAGTGGACTCGCACGTACGTAGTGTAACTACCTACATACTACCTACAAGTAGGTTAGGCACGCAACTGCCTAGACATCAGCACAATTTATACAAGTACGTATATGATCAGACATCCACGGGCCGCGCAAGGCGTGCTTTAGTCTGTGCTAGCCATGACGTAGACGAAATATTCCTAGGTAGCAATACTTGAGAGCAGGAAAACATCTAGTATCTATGCTATCTGGCTCTTGCCATCTGGTTCCAAGGTTGTCACAGTACCATACAGAATACACAGATACACACCTGCCTACCTAATGTAGTCCTACAAATACTACATGTATGTATGATATGTAGCTAATGGAAAAAAACCCCACGCTCTCTCCCAACATACTTATATAACATCCATCTCCTCTTTTGTTTTTCCAGACATACCTAATAATACACATAAGTCATAGCAAACCAACCCATTCACCCTAAAGTTATATTAACCTTTCCATCCATTATCTGAACATCTAGTTCTGCCAAAACTCAATATTCAACCCCTACGTCGACTCTATACCGCATCAGTCGCAAAGATGCCTACCTACATTGTATGTTCTATACTGTTGTCATTACCCTCCCTACATTACCTACAGGGTACTCATGCCTGAGCAGGTTACTTGCAAGGAGAATGCCTCTCCCGAAGAGGTTGCGGCAGCAAAGCAACACGCAAAGGATCAGGGCGGCAAGATCACTCACGAGTACAATCTCATCAAAGGCTTTGCGTAAGCAAACATTCTACTCTTTTATGTCCTTCGCTCAGTATTCTACCGTTGAACACTGGCTTACATAGATGTCATACAACAGGGTCGAATACCCCGAGGGCACAGTCAACACGTTAGAATCGCATGAACACGTCAAGGCTGTAGAGCTGGATCAGGAGGTTAGGACTCAGTAGACGATGGTTTCCCCCGATTTCGCGTCTATTATTGTCTATCTAGATGTCACCCAGATGCTCGGGACTTGACTAGCAGCGATGAGGGGCAGGCAACTGCGGGGTGATTGGGACAATGTGGTAGTGACAAGTTGCAGTTATATTTGTATGACGAGCCGTGCTAGGTACGTAGACAATACGCACAATCGGTTGGTCTAAAAAAAATACTGGCACTCCATCAGAAGACTTGTGTTGATTTCTTTATGAGCTTACATATAAATAAGAATCTGGTGCTGGGATGATTACTAGCAGGAGACTTGCATAGGTAGTCTCGTCTCAACAGAGAGGGCTGAGAAATGGGACCCCACCATGACAGGTATCTAACGCGGGCGGGCAATGCCCGAGGTCCAACCACCTGGGCACGTAGTAGATATGCATCAAAGCATACTCGATATGTGTATAAACCGTACATGATCCCGACGATAACCTAGCGCCACTAGGTGCAGAAATACGTACCTACCTTTGACCAATGACGCACCTGACCCAGGTACAACTACCTACAGACAAACAGATCACAATATGGTACGGACAGGCTACCTACACCTGCATACATATAGCCTCCCAACATACCGCTCACTCTTATGTCTGTATCATATCATGCATGATATTGATTTCAAGTTGTCTTCGCTCTCTCACCACTCAATTGCCACCACGCCATGCCGCCATGATCAGCATACATAGGCCATTGAGGTGTCTGTACACGTCGAGTGTCTCACCTTCGCTTCCAAGTCGTCGTCGGCAGCACGCATGTTCGACAGCCTCCACCGCCTGGGCCAGGTTTCTGTCGTCGTCAAGGGCCAGCAACACCAGCGGCGGCTACGATGGCACCCCCCAGCCAGCCGAGACTGTTACGGTCACAGATGCTGCTATCACAGACCTCGCAAACAAGCGTCAGCACTCGTTGAGCCTGGCGGATCTCGTCAAGTAGGATTTGATCCTCCTAGCTTGGTTTACTCTCGCCGCCAGATAGAAAGACCAAATACTAACACCCGCTCGTCCCCGGCGATAGGCATGGCCGCCCACCTCTGTCTGAAGCTGCCCTGTTCGCTTCTGCCAATTTCACACTCAACTTACTGCCGATCCGCCTGGCCCACCGCATCCAGGCCTTACGGAATCTACCCTTCATCGTCGTCGCAGACCCCAACATTTCACGCATATACAACAACTACGTACACTCGCTCTCGACTCTCCTTCCATGGAAACATCGAACCATATCCAACATCGAGGACGAGAACCAATTCACGTCAGTGCTTGCCGAGCTCGTGGCCACCCACCAGAGCACCATACCCATTCTTGCCAAGGGCTTCCTACAATGCCGCCGGTACATCTCGCCAGCAGAGGTGACCCGTTTCCTAGATACGCACCTCCGCACGCGTATAGGAACACGGTTGATTGCCGAACAGCACATCGCCTTACACTACAGCAGCGTGCCGCATTTCGATCCCGGCGCCTCGCCGACGCCATGCCCAGAAAACCCTAACTACATAGGCGTCATCGATACCGCGCTCTCTCCTGCTGCCATAGTGGATTTGTGCGCGGGGTTAGTGGCGGATATTTGTGAGTACAAGTACGGTGTACGACCCAAATGGGTCATTGATGGCGAGCCCGATACAATATTCACCTTCGTACCCATGCACCTAGAGTACATTGTTACCGAGTTGCTCAAGAATGCGTTTCGTGCCACTGTGGAGAGTGGAAGCAATGAACCTATTGTCATCACCATTGCTCCTGAACCCCCTGATGCCGGGCCACCGCGTTTAACTCTCGATCCGCCGGCTGCGGACAAGGGCGCTTTTCGCGGTGACGCGATTAAACCTCTCGATGATAACGCCCCAGGCGTTACCATTCGTATCCGTGACCGCGGTGGCGGTATCTCTCCTGATGTCTTGCCAAATATATGGAGTTACAGCTTCACAACGTTTAATGAAGATGATATGGACGACATAATGTCCAAAAATAGTAGTGGCAGTGGTGCTTGGGCCCGAAAGGACGCCCTAGGGATTATTTCGGCAGCCAGTTCGGGCGCGAGTTCCATCGCGGGGCTTGGTTACGGCTTGCCACTAAGCCGCGCATATGCCGAGTACTTTGGCGGCGGCATTGCTGTTCAGAGCTTGTATGGCTGGGGCACGGATGTGTATCTGAGGTTNGAAGGGTGTCGGGAAAATACACTGAAATGTACTACCGTGACGGTCTTTGGAACAAAAGCCGCACTATATAAAGGGGCTCACACTTCCCTTTCCTAGTTCGGGTGTACTCTACAACCGGATTTCCATTGAAGGAACCCTACCACACGTATATCTATACCTTAGTGGCTAGTAGAGATTCGTAACAGACCTTATGCTACTACATGGATATAGGGGGAGGATATTTCTAAGACAGAATAGAGAATATAAACCACTGCGTCAGGGATACCAATCTAATATGTACTTGCGATGTGCAGAAGCACTGACAGTAGCGCAAAAAGAACAATTTAAATCACCTAGGTTAAGGTATGTATATAGTAGCGCCATGTGTTTACGTTTGGTATAGTTCCGTCAGGTAATAAAGTTGCAGGACCTTATATCGGTCGATTTGGCTGTATGTATAGGACCCTATGTCCTCCTTAAGGACCGAGGGAGCCAGGAATGAATTTATCTTTCTATCAAGTCCTATACCGCACCCTGATTACTTCCTAGCTGCTAATAGCCCTCCTTTTCATTTCTGACACATGCTCATGATGAGTTCCATTATTAATTGTTTAATTATCAACTGCCCTTACATATTTAACATAAAACGCATTGATACAGCGAGATTAAAGGATTATAGGTTATATGAAGTTTGTGCAGGTAAACAAAGAATATAACAAGATAGAAAAACAGAGTGTATGCCTTAAAGGTTCATAGAACAACAAGCGTTTAATGAATTATAACTACATAACTAAATTCACAATTAACACTGCTGGACAGAAAATAAAGCTATAGTACTCAGGCCATGAAAGGAACAAGAGAGACAGGAAAGCTGCCGTGTATAGAAAACCTTAGACACTCAATACAAGGTATTCAGTATATTTTAAACTAGATGAAAGATTATTAGCACCGAACAAATAATGGGCTTTCCGTCTACTAATAAGAATGTCAAGGCTATCGTGAATACTACGGTGAACTCTATGCTGAAGTAATACGGGCAATTTCTTGACCTCCAAGTTTCTGTTCACATATAACTATGAAAACCTACCGTTTTAATCAATAATATAGCTAAACCATGAGGGGTTTAGATTGGTGCATTAAACAATATACACACATGCCAACATTTATAATCTCCTTGGCCCATATTAGGACTCAGAAAGCTAGAAATTAATCAATATATCAAATATTATATGCACTGTATCATGCTTCTCTTGTAGGTAAACCTTATAATATGTGGAAGGGTTGGTATTTTGTAATGTGTATCTGCAGTCATTAGATAGTCTACATGAATATACTTCTTACATGCGTAGGTTGTCTAGCCAGAGAAAGAACTACAAGTGTAACATACATAAGACATATAAGGGGGAAAAAGAGACGTATGTAGCATATACCAATGTCGGCTGGGCAAAGAAGAAATAAGGTCTTACTGTAGTGATAGATCTACCTCTTAAACATGAATTGATTTGCTAAAAGGTAGCTTACCCATGTACTTAGTTAACTCTTGCTACTTATAAAAGTAATTCATATGTATAGCCAAAGCTAGGAAAGCTACTCGTATTAATTTACATCATCCTCTCAAAAACGCAAGGACCAAATTCAGCCTTGTGAGCCCAGTGTAGGGGCTGTACATCTAACCTTGGGTAAAACTCATGGCATCTTTNGTAAACTACCAAGATTAAAAGAATATGATTGAAAAAGCCGTTGTATTATCATGATATATATGTAATTCCGAGTGGTAACGACCATAACCATACGGTATTTTATTTCCAGAGACAGTGAAGACCAGTAATTGACAATATCCAAGAATACCAGAGAAACAACATCACGAGAGAACCTTTATCCTAGGCCCATGCTAAAACAAACCCGAAGAACGCACAATATGCAATAAATACATCCCTACATGCACTATCTCGCAAAGCAATAGCCGTGCCGACTATTCACTGAAATGAGAACTAGCCGGTAACCATCTTTAGCTATTTTTTACTGACCCTATAAGATCAAATGACGTTATATGACATGTACATGGGCAACTTGAACGCTCTAGATAGCCGGACAGCTGTGGAACCGCAGTTTGACTGGTGAGATAGATTACATGTTAGCAAGCTCGTTATCGATCTGTCGGTCCATGAATGTTCGCTTCTCGCCGACGAGCTCTGTTTGTAGTCTCTGTTCCACGAGGGCACGGACTTGCTTCTTGGTCACCGTGTCAAGGTCGACATCCCGAAGAACAGCCTGGATTGCCTCGATGATCATGCCATCATCAGGACCCTGATGACCGCGCTGGAAATCGAATGATGTTGTAGACTGTTGTCCTTGACCTAGTGGGCGGCTACCTCCAGCAAGACCAAGAGTAGCATTTGAGACTCTGTGAGTATCATACTTGGGGGAGTGGTTCGATACGGCTCGTAGATTACTTATGCTTTGTCTGTAACCGGCTTGAGGCAAGTCCTGATACGGCGAAGAGGTACGCTGAATATCCCCAAATGATGTTGTTGATTGGCGATGCATTGGGTTATCAGTGTAGGCGTCAAACGTGGAGTGACGTGACATGCCTTGGAAGGGTGCGGGTGATTGAGGAGGCATATGTCCACCGCGACCCTGGAGGCCGGTGAGAACAGATGGCTGTCGAACAGACGAGTATACAGAGCGCATATCATCCATCTCATAAATATCCTCATATGGCTCGTGACCCTTCTCGCCTTGCGTGCCACGACGTCCAGGAAGGTTATTGAGGGCGGCGTAGTCATCCCACCGCTGTAAAGGAATAGAGCGAGGGTCAAAGCCGTCCTTGTCATCGACTGCAACAACCTGTTTGTTTCCCTTTTCTCCGATGACAATACGTGTATTACCCCAAGAAAAGTTGTCCTGGTTCCAGAAAGAGTAAATGGGCAAGATGAACGAGAAGATGGGGAATGCTAGCAAATAAATGATAATCCAGCCAACATGCTGCCACTGCCGCTTGAGGATGAAGATGATTGCCTGCAGACCGTAGACACCTGCTAGAATAGCCAATGAGATATACGGAATGGGACCGGTGTGGCTTGCGAGAATGTAGATGAGGTAGCCTAGATAGACAGTGGTCGCCGGTAAGATGATTGTTCCGAATAAGTCGAAAAAGACAACAAATCTCATAGAGAAGCAACAGAAACCACACATGTCCTTAAGAAGCATCAGTTCGAACAGATTATGGATAGTGGAATTGATCCATCGCCGTCTTTGCGAGAGTAGTACGCTCCAAGTCTCAGGCGCCGCGGTTTGGCAGTAGGCATCTGCAATAAATTTGTAAGACATGTGGGGGAAATGCTTGGTCATAATGGTAGTGAGGAATCGGTCCTCTCCGAGAGCGAGCAGGTTCTTCTTGTGAAGGGTATCGACGTTACAGATGCTATACTCTCGAATGACTGCATCGGCAATGATCAAAGGTTTGCCCCGGTCTGCAGTCCTGAGCCGGTACATAGTGAAACTACTTTGATTAGCTGTGGTCTTAATATATGAAGAGAATTTCTTACCATCCGGGGAGACATGTGACACTTCCAAAGAGTGACTCGAAAGCCTTTGAAAGATGATGGGAGATGTAGTACTCATATACTTGGATCATACTCCACCAGCTGCGTTCCTCATTCTGAAGAGCTGTCTCGCCGCAAATGCCGGCAATCTTGGAGTTGTTGGCACATGCGGCAACAAGTCGGTTGAGGGAATCCTCTCGCACACAGGTATCCGCATCAACCATCAACAGGTATTCGTATAGCTCTGGGTCTACGCCGATAATGTTGTTGATCTGGTGGAACATTTCGAGTTCGAGAGGGTTCATGGGTGCGCGGTGATGGACACGATTGAGGAAGCTCATCAGCATGATTTGAGAGTCACGCTTACCACGATTACCTGGCTTGGTCTTAGTCTGTTCAGATTCCTTGCCGACCTTGACGACAACGATGTATGGTACAACGTTGCCTTCAAATTCATAAAGACCCGAGTATACCTTGCCGTAATTGAGCTGTTCACTTCCAGTACCGACAGATTTGAATGGCAAGGCAGGAGGGTCAACCTTAGGATCGACACCTAAAATGTCGAGAACGATCTTGGGCGTAGGGCGGTCATTGCCGGCTCCAATGATGACACCATCACAAATAACGCAAATCAATTTTCTCTTATTATCGTACTGAAGCGCAGTGAGCGAATCTAGAGCCTTTCTGAGCGAGTCTTCGCCTTCGGTGTACGCAGGGACCTGGCAAATGACAAACTTGTCTTGCGGGGAAGGGCGCCGTTTCGAACCAAACTGCAAGGCTGAGACAAACTTAACGAGAATGACGCCAGCAATAAGAACGGTGAATGCCAGCAGAATATAGTTGATGGTTTGGCATTTTGCCGAATATCGGAAATCAGGCTTTCCAACGTAGAATGTGTTCTTAATGCAGTTGATGCTGTTTGACGCTGTTGCAAAAGCAGTACTATTGCCTCGAACATCATCCAAGTGATCATTCCACGATGTAGTCACATCTTGCCCAGGGTTGTTTTTGACAATATCTATCAACGTATCATCGAGGAAGGCTAGATTTGAGGTGTACTCGATGGTCGTGAAGTAATCAGTAAGGTTGTATATGCCCCCTTCGTATATGACTACCATAAGATTGTAGTCCTGACTTTCTCTTTCGACTGTACTTTTAGTCCAGACGAGATCACCGTGGTAATACTCCTTGATCTTTGGCTGGAATGTATCCTTGTACCAAGTATCACTCGACAAAGCATCTGAATTTTTATTCGCATAGTAACCCGATGTATGTACGCCTTGAGACATTGTAGGTTGGTCTTCCGGATCAACTCTTAGTTCGGTTGTCTCGGCAGTGACAACGCCAGGGCAAGAGATTGTAAGAGGGGGAGGAAAGTAATGGTCGAGGTTCATGCCAGCGAAGGGCAGCATTAGGTCATTCGTTGTCTGTATGCCTGAGTCACTGTGTTGAATCCTCCAGAACTTCGAGATATCATAAACCTTTCCGTGGATGCTCACCCAAAAGTCGGTTTCGCCTTGGTGGTTATCGACCTCTTTCTGGAGCCAGGCCTTATCGAAGTTGGGGCAAAGAATTCGGCCAAAGAAGATGATAAAAAAGACAATGGCGGCATTTAACAGCAAGATTAGCCAAACAAGAACGAGTTTTTCTCGCCAGGCCATTCGGACGTCTGGTCGCTTCATCCTGCCAACATAGCGCAAGAGGAAGGATGGGATCCAGAAAGTGTTAGCCCAGACAAAGGCGACCCATGCGCGTCGGCCGAATGACACCTCCTCTGTCTCAACATGCTTGCCGTTGGCGTCACCAGGGTCTAAGTTGTTGATAAACTCCCCATCGCTTGTGTAGTAAACTTGGTCGCGATGATTATCTCCTTTGACTCCTAGACCATAGTCGCCTTGTAGCGCATTCCGCATGGCTGAGGGGGCAGCAGATGGTGCCCTAACCTGGCTCTGAGCAAAGGTAAGCTGGCTTGGATTACGTTGGTGAGCCATCAGATTTTCATTGCTGTTGTTTGATGCATGGTCAGGGAAATGGGGTGGGAAGAAACCACTGCCGTTGTTGTTGCCGTATACTGTATCGCGGCTGGGGGTAGCAAAGGGATTGCTAATGGTAGGCATCAGCTCATGAGGAGGCTTGAGGTCAAGCATGCTCTCAGCTTCCCACCAAGCCGTCTCCCGCATCCACACACGTTCGTGTCCAACAACCACCTCACCGTTGCTCCAGCCTCTCTCTAAAATCCATGATTCGATGCCATCACGCCCTTCTCTGCAGCCCAGTGGAGCAAACCGCTGGTAGAATTCATCCATATCGAAATCTGCCGTGAAGTCAATATTCTTGTTCCTGCAATTAACCCATTCAGGCAGTCTCCATGAGCGTAATTGTCGAGATATAGTGCCAGCTGACCAGGCAGAAGTAACGGACGGCAGAGCTGCTAGGCTCGCAGGGCTTTCATCCGTGGGGTGGAGCGACAAGTGATACCACACGCGGCTTGCCCCAAGCACCGAGGACAGATCCATCCGCCCATTACGGCCAAGATTGATGCCTTGGCCAGGGACAGGAAACAGAAGCTTTTTCAAAAATCCTTCCTCCTCACAGGCAAACCCAACCTTTTCTAATACAATTTCCCTCTTCTCAAGCTGATGTTGCCTGTCTCGAGCGGCTGGGCCTGTTGTGATACCTAGATCGGGTGCTGCCTCAGCCACCGCATTTTGCATTTCGCGCTGAACTGAACTTCCAGCCGAGACGATATTGACACCGTCCTCTTTCATTTCGGCGTTGATTCCTGCGGTATCGTCGAATACGCCTCGCATAGATAACGCTCTTCCCAAGTTTGGGTTTGGGACTTCGATTACCGTAATGCAAACGGTATCTCCGTTGTCTTCGTCTGAAGTTGGTGTTCGATGGCCGTCAAGAGATTCGTCGCCATCACGGATTCGGACCATCTGAGCTGCGATCGCCTCGTTCGCTTTGACAATGACCCAATCAACAAGCGCCTCGTATAGCCCGCCAACCAGTGTTTGCCTGTCTTCCGTAGTACATTGGTTCATGAGCACATCGGGATCGACACCAAGTAGGCCGCTGACATCTTCACAAATTGCTTCTAGCGTCTCTCCATCGACACTGTAGTCCAACGTATTGCCTAGTTTTAGTAGTCCTGCTAACGCAGAAATCAAATTACGATGCAAAGATCCTTTAATACCGATCTCTTTGAGGGCCCTCCGGAAATCGTCCGCCGCGGCAGAGTCATCGGCTGTAGGGAGATAAGATGGTGGATCGTAAGTGCCTGATCGTGCCAATAAAGCATAGTCAGCAGCGGATTTCAGGCTGAGAAATTCGCGCTCGGCTGGTGTTGAAGCCGAAGTCAACAGGTAGTAAAATACATCAAAGGCTCGGTACCCGGGTTCGGCCGGGATGTTAAGGAGCCCTTGGGCGGTATCAATACCCCCCTGGGATAACGCTAGAGTTGCTGCTGTTAGGTTACCAGCGAGGTTGAGCGTCAAAGTAATGCCAAGTGCGCTTTGGCGAGGGGCCGATGGATTATGAGGTGTCACGCATCGGATAAAGGGTTGAATTGCCTCCAGAGCAGTGAGCAGCGAAGATGGGATAGATATAGGCAGAGAGGTAAGGAAAGGCGTTAGAAGCGAGGGCGTTGATGTGTGAAGAGACCTGTAGCATTTAGCATTTCCACTCCGACGCTGGACTCGATATAACTTCACGACTTACCCTAATACAATACACCCATCTTCCGCCCGACGTCGTGCATGTTCCCAAGCTCGGGCCGCTAAAGCTGTATCGACGGTGCCTCCCGTCTGCCCATTGAGTCCTACTTGGGTTGCAGTAAGCCATGTGTTGACAACAACACTGCTTCCAGCGTCTAGCGGGTAGGGCTGTGATGATAGGTAAATATTATGGATCGCGTTTAAGAGTGTTGTTGTCGAGACCTGAGATGCCTGAACAGCTCCTCGAGTGCTACGGAAGTCGGAGCTGACAGAGTACATCGACATGCGGGCCTGATGATTCGCCATGTTGGTTAAGAGTGTAGATGTGCTTGTCCTTTCGGACAATCACGCTGATTGTTGAAGACCTTTCCGCTCTTTGGTGGTACGAACAAACGGGATAACGGATAACGGACAACACAATAGAGCGTGCTGGAGCCTCGAGGGACTTGACTACGGTGTTGGGATCGATGATTAGCGAGAGTAAGGTCCAAAAATTCACCACAGCAGTCGGAGGCCCGAGAATAGGGAGACGGTCAACACGGTATTGATGGTGATTGGGCGGGTTTGTTTTCTCACACCACAGCCCCTGATTCAAAGACTGGTATGTGAAAACGAAGGTGAGGTGAAATTGGGAATTATGAACGATAGACTATTAACACCACCGGAGCGAGTGAGGTGGTTGAGAATTAGAAAAGGCTACAAAATAGGAGCATCGCTCGGTGGTAGTGAGATTGAAAATCAAAGTTGCAAACAGTAAAAGGATTGTTAACCTGGTCTAGAGGATAGGTAGATAGAATGGCAACGACGTACCCAGCCGAAATAGTGGAAGAGAGAGAGGGAGAGAGCCATCGGGAAGCGCCTGGGGCCATTGTACACAGTGTAATATTATCATTGTAACGCCTCCCAGGTACCTACCACAGTATTCTCGTAGGTACAGAATACTATGCAATTAGCTTACTTGTTATTTTAGTCTAGCATTCTTCATGCTTCAATCCCTGTTAGGGTTCAGTGCTTTATTTGCACATAACTACAAGTACAGTTATTTCCCCCCAGTCCAGGTTACTGGTCTTGTACCAGACAGTAGGCGATCTTCTAGCGGGATTCTATACATGTACATACTTACAGTATGTCGGTACCTAAGTTAATGCGTTGCTCAGCTTGCGAGGTGCTGGTTTTCTTTGCTTTTTATTATATATCCCTCCTGTTCTGCGGCCATTTCTTTTCTCGTGTCCAACCAATCATCACTGCACATAATAAGACACGCAAGTAACATTTTGGCCGCAAGGCCTAGGGAATTTTGTAAAACGGCACTATTAGACATGATACACTTCCAGCGCTGCGGCCTGTACTGTACATAAGGAATAGAATACCTACAACCATCTTTTCGGCTGGATCCGTGCTATGTCCACCAAATGACTAGCGCCTATACACCTAGCGGCGTCAAAATACGAGGCGGCAAAAGTTGGAGGTGGAGTCCCGTGTTGTCCGCTCAAGTATGTACACTAAAATGGTACATAGTTCATTAGGTAGGCTTAGTACGGCCCTAACGAGTGACTGGGAAGCCCAGTGAAAAGTTCTTTCAGACCACCAACTTGCCCACCCATCTTATATCCTAGCAGCTCAACATGTCTTTTTTATCAGCACTGCCACCACACCATCCGACAACACGAGACAGACCAATTCGCTCCTCCCGGCCGCCCGCCTTGCACCTAGCTACCTATGTAAAGTGGACAAATCTACATAACCCTTTTTATGTTTCCTAAGTACTGCATATACTACAGAATAGATACCATACGTATTCTGTACACATACCATCCATGGTGACACTCCCGTTGGAATTGAGGAACATCTTCTCGGGCCCATCTTCTCTGTAAATATAGCTCTTTGGTTGTGATAGGTAGGCACAAACATGCTGCGAGGGAGGTCTCACTCTTAATAAAGAACACATCATGATGCAACTACCGGCTCTTGGTGCTTCCTCATCCCTGACTTTGGAGAAGCTCTCATCAAGGAACGGGGTAGGTAGGCAGGCAGGGCAGAAGTCAAGACAATGAGGATGAAGAGCAGTGACATATGTACAGCAGTGAGCAGCGGCCTTGTAAGTATCCTGCAGCTTGCCGATAATAGAGTATGCATATAGCAGTACACGGGGCGCAGACTACGCGTCTCTGCAGTATTCGGTCATTCTCGTTCTCATCTCTCGTGTTGCCAACTAGGCATTGGAGGAGTGACGTGATCTGGTGCAACAGATGACAGTTGTTTACCCTCTTCGGATTGACGGTGCTGTCTAACAGGTTTATGTTTTCTTTCATGGGATCAGCAGCCAATCCCTTGTCATCTCCATTAAAAACACAGTAGGCAATGCACAACTCTATGTAAAGTCAGTACTGTATCGACTAGGATGTATGTACATATGTGCAGAAACATGCTATAAGATATGTATGTAGTTCGTCTCACTACCTATTTGATTTCTAATAGGGGAATACCCTCCTGGCACAAGAATGTAGGTACCGCCTCCTCCGAAAACTTTGGGTTTTGCACGTACTTGTAGTATGAACAACATGAGCTGTATTGTCTGGCGGAGAACTATGACCTCCGACCCTATCTTATAACAACTCATCTATCTACATTAGTATCATTGCTTAAGCCTCTAGTTGTATTCCATATACTACTCTCTCTAGGCCACTCCCTACACATAGGTAATCGAGTAATAACATGTTTGCAGTCTTTTGCAGCACCCCGGTACTGTGTTCATAGAGCAAAGACATGTATTCTAAACTGTGTACATGGTTATTCATAGCTCAAAACACGGTCCAATACCGTATAGCGCTACTTAGCTGGGCTATGTCCCGACTGGGCAAACACCTGGCCATCTCATTTGTCAACCATAAGTTGGATAGTTCCAGCGGAACCCCATGCCTACACTTAGCAAGACATCCAATAATCGTCGATCATAAAAACATGAGCATTTTCTTCTGTGGATCTGTTCATCACTGTGAATTGCTTGTATGGATGTACATAGAATGTATGTTCCGCACCGTGTTAGGTCTCAATCCTAGTACATACGTGCGTATACTCGAAGCCCACTCTAGGAAGGCTGATTGTAGATTAAGATGTACCTTAGGTATGTAGTTGTTGATGCATCCTGCATTTGCAGTGCATTTCTGAAGCGCTTTTCTAACAACAGGTCTGGCCAACTTTACATTCAACATATTTGTAGATACGGTATAGTGTTTTTGGTGCTAGACATTTGGCGTATTGCCTATTGGTATGTCAGGGCATAGTAGCTCGCTATACTTAGTCGTAGTGTAGGTGCTTGCAGTGCTAGCACTCGATCATCTCTTCTGGTGGCTAACACTAAACACGGGCTGAGATGATGCTAGCCCAAACGGGGTCACTTGCATTATTTACGAACAGGCTGGGACCCATTGTGCCCAGTTGTATGTTAGATGTACGTAGGTTATGTAGGTACATACATGTATGTACTGGTATGCCAGGTACCTAATCTACCTACTAAGTAGCATGCACCAGCTAGGTGAAGGCAGTGACATGTATTTTTAATCCATAGCGGACTTGGAAGTCAATTGCACCTGTGGGCTCATCTCAATGAAAACGAACCAATCCACAAATGGGCCATTTGCTCACTCGCCCTCGACTCTCATCCACACATCCGAGCATCACTTACGGAAGGAAGAAGACTTGTTCTATCTTCTCTTCCCTGACGTTCGCTCTTCGTCTTCACCTCCCGTCCCGTGTAATAGTCACATACACTCGTTATTGTGTCCTTTTTTTACGCTCGCTACTATACGCTATACTTAATTTACACCCTTTGGTTGCTTTTTCGATTTGCTCATTCAGTACTGCACCAGCGCCCGTTGCCGTAACATAATCAGGGGAAGAGAGGCCAAGAGCTTTTTCGCACGCCATCTGCCCAGCAAAGTGCTCTCTCCAGACGTAGCTGATATCGTCACCTATTTTGCTGCCTATAGGATCTTCTTCAAGTAATCGCTAGCCTGTTGGCTTGAACCCATCATGGCTCTGCACCTGCCACCCATGGGCGGCGGCAGCGGAGGAGCCCATACCCAACCCTCGCTGCCATCGCTCCCTGCCCANTCTTCAGTCGGACACTCACTTAACTGCCCATTTGGCTAGTCGTTT
>JAPESX010000043.1:0-34330 GCA_029590615.1 Nemania bipapillata | reverse complement strand
TGTTCGGCGCTGGAACCTATACTTAGTCTACATGTATGGCTATAAATTCCTGTACTTGATCCTAGACATCTGTGCGCGCGCATTTTAGATATAAGTAGCAGGATTACAGTTCCCTGTCTAGCGTTTTTCCAGAAAGTCTGCACTTCTATCCTATCTAGTCTATTATAGGTATGTGGACAAATCCTGAGCGGGAAAATCTAGGCGCACGACAGAATACCTAGATAACAGTAGAATAACATTCTGGATCTAGAATATTATGAAATCAATAACGATAGGCTTTAGCAACCGGCATTTAAACTAGTCGAGTGAGAAGAAAAAACGTATACGTAATCTTCCCACCAAGGTATTGGAAACTCGGGATGACCTCCAAAATTGAATCTGGGGCGCAGGCCTGTCCTTATGACGAAAGTGGCCTTTTTGATTGGCCTGGGGGTGAAGGGAATCGACCCAGCCTTTGGCTGATCGTGGATAACACGTCTATACCCGCGGCCACTGTTGTCAATTTACTTATACACTGTGTATGTGCTAAATTTTATCACTAATAAAGTGTTTGTAACTCTGTTTGCTCCTACTTTGCTTGTTCATTCCTGGCATAAGAAGCATTTGGGGGAGACGGGTGCTCTATTAAAAGTCTGGTCTCGCTCTCTAAGAGGTACGCTTGACAAGCTGTTATACATACCTCCCGTATGAATGCGTGGCATCCTTNGGGTCCCTTTCTCCTTTTCTCTCTTGNTTTTTTTTGGAGACGTCTCTCTCTGTACACCAGACAATCTTAAGGGTTTAAGCCGATGTTCGTACGCCAGTAGGGAATGAACTGCCACTACCTCAGACCTATGTAGTCTGTATATCGTTCTTGATCTACAGGAGAGGCTCATGAAATCAATTGAACAGATCTCTAAGACATACTCAGAGTATTAGACTAGCTAAGGAAGTCTGTTTTTATGACCTAGCATATAAGTAGAGGTTTCTCAACAATCATTAACCTACTTAAATCCTAGGCTTCCACGTGTAAGACAGAAGGTTGATGAATGGCACCAGGTTGATTCGGCTATTCGAATCAAAAGTGATTGTTGGGCTCCAGGAAATGCGCCGATCTACATAATCCTTGCCTTTCGCCTTCCCTTTCCCTTGGGGTTGGGGTTGTACGTGTGCGTAGGTAGTGTACATGCAACGGGAACCCACTCGCTAAAGTCTGAGAGCCGAGATGTGCTTCGTTACATATACTAACAAGCACATACTAGCTAGCTGCTTAGATACCTACTGTAGTTAAAGTAAACCTTTGCTGTACAGTACTTATATTTCTACAAATAATGCAAAGTACATGATTAGAGGCATATACCTAACCCTGTGATGAAGATATTGGTTCCGTGACCGTAGCAAGCCGCGATCAAATACAGTATACTAACATGGTACCATGACCAGCTAGAATCCACTGCCTCCGCCCCGCGCGCCTGCGAACCCCGGAAGGAGAAATGTTTTTTTCTTCTCATCCGCGTGCCAATCAATTTCGCCTTTCTCGCGTGGTGACAACATACAAGTAGGCAGGCCCCTACAGTAGAATTTGCGTATCCCAACGAACATAGAGACGTCAAAATAGAATCATTTATATGTATCACCATCACCTGCGGTGAGATGGCTGTCAAGGTGTAACTATTATGTGGTTTGATGTCATAGCCAAAAGACCTCACATTCTCTCAACTTGATACCTACCTCCTACTATCTAGGTTCTAGTAGGTTGCAACTCGACACGTAGGTATGGGTGTGCTTACGAGTCAAGGATGCCTTACGTAATCTAAGTGCTGATTACCTCAGTGGAGTTGAATTGAATTGTCTTTATGGTGAGTGATACTATGTACAAAAACAGAATACGTAGGTATTGTTGGAGAAAATGTCGTACAGAATACCCACTGATCGGTCAGGTACGGTGCATCTGTGATTTGGCCAGATAACCTGAAACGTACCACACATGAAATGGCGCTGTTCGCTGCATTTTCTAATAATCCACTTCCAATTCTGCTGCACGAAATCTGCATCACATTACTGGCGTCGGGTAGCGTTCTCTATCCTAAATACTACTTATTTAGGTAAGTAACCTGTCCATGCAGGGGTATAGCAGAATAAGTATTGCAAGTCAACCTAGTAGTGGTTTGCTATGTCTGTTTATCTTTCCGACGTGGGCTTCTATTGTGAATTATGAGTCGGTACTAATTGACAATCGGATCAGACAAGTATATGTAGATACATGTCACAAGGCTGAATACCCACAAGTACCTAAATGCATACATCTCTGTACTTCAATGTTGGTACTGTGCCATTACTCGTATTGGATGTGGTGGGCACTGGTTAAAGTTTTCGCGCACGATGCTGGATCATGTACGAGCCATTGATACATAGTGAATGTCTGCTGCCGGGGGCACAGCATACCTAGCGGGCGCGTACGGTATTACAATCAATACGCACTTTACCCACGAATGCTCTGCATATAGCAAATCTAGGACCATAAGGCACTTGAGCACGGTAGTTCGTTAAATGAGCTTTGTACATGTGGCCTTTTTTAACCCTCCTCACTACTGCTAATATGAAGAGCCACCAAGAAAAGAGAGTGCCTAGGACTAAATAAAAACAACTAGGTTTGGCAGGGAATTATGCTATATAGAATTTGAGATAGGGCGGTTCGGTAGCAGGTAGAGCCAAGAATAATATCAAGGTTTGCCTACTTAGTAGGTATGGAAGCTACCTACAGAATACCTACTGACCTAATCCACCCCCGGTAGGTGAGTGCTCATTCTCATTCTCATACGTCTACCTAAATTACCCAGGTAGGCGTGTATATAGTAAACTTAGAGTAGTGAGAGGAGAGGACTGACATTAATGTGTAAATCACTTATCTATATTATCTATCTTGGTGTAGATTAGGTAGATTCTCGATGCACGGACAATATTGCACCGCCACAATTTGCTAATGTGGCGTGACCCCTACTGTATAGTGTGGCTATCACCTTTCATTCCACTCACTTCCGAAAGTGACGACCAAAGGCGACCGTTGGTGACGTGAGCAGCCTGCTGGCTACGCCTGCTTTATTATGTTAGGGAACAACGAGGCCAGCGGGGATCACAATATTTAAACCGAAATCTCAAGTTCAATTTCAATTTCCAGTTTCATCATGATAAGGACGTCTACACATCGCATCACATACTCCCTCATACCCCTCTCGTACCTGTCTGGTACCTCCACCGCCTCCATTGTACCGGGTCTTTAAGAAGCTGTGCTTGTTTATCAGAGCCCCATAGCAGGGTATCTTATTTATATAAATCCTCGGCTGCATACTGCGACAAGAAGAGTACTCTAAGAGTCCTCGGTCGCCGGACTGCTTCTAGCTAGGAGACACAGAGCTAGGTTTTAGCCCCGCACCTATCCTCGAGGTAGGCGCTTGTTCTCGCTGTGCTTAATCAGGCACAATGGCTGCATCAAGCGAAAGCGCGGAGCTTAAGCTTGTCTCATCAATCAGGTACAAATTTGCGGCTGTATCTGGCGATGAGAAAAGGCTGAGTGCGGCTCTGCAATCACAACTTACCTCGTTACTCGAGAAAGCTGGTAGTCAACACAAGACTGTCCGGGAAGATGTGGGTGTCGGCCTTTCCGAACCTCTAACGGCATTACTGCTCACATTTATATTAGACCTTCAAGGCTTTCATGAGTGTTAAAAACTTCGTGCAGCCTTTAGGGTAGGGTATACACCCCAACCAACAAATGGCTTAGACGGCTAACGTAGAGGACAGCGTGGTACTTCCTGTTGCTGCTCTCCTGGAGCAGTATAAGCGGACTAATTCCCCCATAGTTAAGCAGCTGGATCTTGCTTTCATTAAAGAAGGAATGTCACGCCTTGACCAGACTAAACGCCGAAACTTACTTCCCGTTGTTCTACGTGATATATCGAAAGAAGCCAACTCAGCGAGCGCTGCTGGATTTTTCAACGTATTCCTTCGCCTCCTTCTAGAAATAAGAATTCCCGGGAGAGGAAGCACTAAAGATCTTGTGCTTCGGGAGTCGGTCGGCCTCGCAAACCCTGCTGATGCCGAGTACGTGGCAAACTGGCTTGGGAAGCTGTTTTTATTGAGACAAGATATCGCTTTGGCGTCTGACGATGAGATATCGGCCAAGTTGGAGGCTTCCCCAACAGGACTGACAAAGGAGGATATCGCCTTTTTGCGTAGTAAAGACCCAAAGTCCTGGAAGCCGAGTATCCCCAATAGCCTCAGTCTCCCTGAATGCAAGGCGAAGGCTGCTGGTTTCCTAGCAAGCGCTGCCTTTAAGGATGAAGAACGCTACTTGCCTATTATATGTGCGGCTGGCTCTGCTGATTCAAGAATCTCATCCGTAGCTGATGATGTTATCAAGCGAGCGAGCGTTGACCTTGAAAACGAAAGAGTTGTACAGTCGCTATTTGCAGCACACAATACACTCCCATCATCTCAAAGAATACAAATCCTGAGGCTATTATCAAGGTCCGCGCTCGCGTGCAAGCCGAAGCAGCAGGTTGTTGATATCGTGAGAGAGGATTTCAATTTGACTACTGGGGAAAAGCCCTTGATAGTTGGTCTGGAGGCCTTGAGATTGCACAAAGCGCTTCTAGGCTTCCTTTCCTGGATCGCAAGAAATAGCTCTGGATCCGGGGCGGCAGACACAAAGATGGGACCAGCTCTGGTGATTATCCTCAAAGACTACATATTGGGGCAGGGCTGGCCAATCTCCAACCCCAGAAATAACCAATCCCAGACCCAAGACGAGCTACGGCTACGCGCTAATGCCTACGAAACTATAGGCACCTTAGCGAGAGCGAGTAGCCTTGAGTACAAAGCAAAGAATTCTCTTCTCAAGTGGTTATTCGATTCTTTGGTGTCTGACCCTAGTTCGGACATCGTCGTTTACATCGAGAGCGCTCTCTCTAGCATGATGGGCCTCTTCAAGCCTACCGATGCTGCTCACCACCGAGATCTCGAACTACTACTATTAGAGTACATGAATATGCCAGACAGACAAAATTTGAGGTCAGCTCGTCATGTAGCGGTGCGATTTGCAAATAATTGCTTGCCATATAATAATATCAAAGCACGCTGGATAAGCATACTTGCACTTGCATCTAGCTCCTCTGAGAGAAGAGATGTTTTGGAGGAAGGGCAACGAGGATTAGATCCTTGGTGGGCTATGAAATTACGCCCAGAGGAGTCGTTGAGGCTCCCCGACTGGGCAGAACTGGCTAAATTCCTCTTTGACTCAACAACTCGTCAAGTTGAAGACCATGAAATGGCCGTGGATCGGATTTCCAGATATGTGTTATACTCGGATGGCCATCTTCAGGCATTTCCAATAGCCATACGCTTTGCCAAACAAATGCTGCTTCTTACCGCCCTGGCCAAAAACAATATCGAGATGGACTGGGAATCGCGCCTCGATACGCAAATACACAACGATCTCCTGGTTCGCCGTGCTATTAGAGAGTACGTCAAGTCGGTGGACGCGAGCTCGGTCCTCCTCCTACTGAATGCAGCACTCGATGGAATTCGTGATCATCCAGATATAGGTGTCGAAGACTGCATTGCCTGTTTGGGTGACATTTTGCCGTTTGCCCCGTCGGCGAGTGTTATCTCGACCCTTTCTAGGAGGACACACGAGCTGCTGTCGTTGCGCGGATCTAACAATCAAAGGGTTAGGCAATTGGTCTCTAAATCATTCGGCATCCTTGCACCTTGGGATGATCGAGCCCCTCTTCATATTGCTCAGCTACGAGAACTTTTGACGTCGACTGATGAGCCGCCAGCGTCCATGTCCGCGCAGTACCAATGCTCACTGACTTGCCTTGCCAGTTTTGTTTCTAGGGCAACATATTACGGTCGGCTATCCTCTATAGAGGCATCTGATCTTATACAATTTGTCAATAGATTATCCATCAAAGGCCTTATAGAAAGCGACGTTGGGATTCAAAACGCTGCCATGGACTCGTTTGCCCAATTGTGGACCGCTGATATCGGCTTGCTTTCAGAGAAAGGGGATTTAAATACTGTCATTGATCGTCTCACATCCCTTGCTCTGCAAGGAAATGAGAAATCCATCCATACACTTGGTAGACTTGCTATCCCGCAATCAACTGAATCGCATAATGGTGAGGAGTCGCTGGCGGGAAAAGTCTTAGAGAAATTATTCAGTCTTTCGGATATCAAAAGAACCGAAGTTCATTTTGCCATTGGCGAAGCAATTGCCGCAGCGGTAGCTCGCTGGGACTCGGACTCAGTTCAGCTTAGTGTTGATATTGAGCCGGCTGAAAGTGGCGAGGACATCATTAAGGGTCTAGGTAAGAGGCCGCAACAACTCAGTACCACTCTTGATAAGCTGGTCAACAACTGCAAAGCAACAAAACCATCGCTCATAAAAGCATCTGGTATATGGTTATTTTGTATCATTCAATATTGTTCCAGTTTGCCGGACATCCAGTCACGACTGCGCGATTGCCAGGTCGCTTTTATGCGACTGCTGACGGCTCGTGATGAACTTGTGCAAGAAACTGCCTCTCGTGGTCTTGCTCTAGTATACGAGAAAGGTGATAAATCACTAAAAGGTGACCTTGTTAAAGACCTTGTCGGTAGTTTTACTGGCACGAAAACGCAGCTCAAAGTTGAAGAAGACACGGAACTATTCGATGCAGGAGCGTTGCCTACTGGCGAAGGCAAATCAATCACCTCCTACAAGGATATCATCAATCTGGCTAACGAAGTGGGAGACCCAAGTCTTATCTATAAATTCATGGCCCTTGCAACGAATGCCGCGACGTGGACCGCTCGCTCGGCTTTTGGGAGATTCGGCCTTAGTACCATTTTATCGGATGCCGAGTTGGATCCTAAAATCTACCCAAAGCTCTACCGTTATAGATTCGACCCTAACCCTAACGTAAGGAGGTCTATGGAAGATATTTGGAAGGCTGTTGTCAAGGACCAGACAGTCACAATTGACATGTATTTCGATGCCATCATGTCCGACTTACTTAAGAGCATTCTTGATGGCCGTGAGTGGCGTGTCAGGGAGGCTAGCTGCGCCGCCATTGCTGATCTCATCTATGGGCAACCTTATCTCAAGTATGAGAAGTACTACGTAGATATCTGGCGAGTTGCGTTACGGGTCCTAGATGATCAGAAGGGTTCTGTAAGAGAAGCGGCACTGAAACTTTGCATGAGTCTCTCGAAAACGCTTGTATCACAGCTGCAAGAAAACAACTCTTCCTCTTCTGCTCAGGCGATGATTGGGCAAGTTCTCCCGTTCTTGTTATCTGAAAAGGGGATCGAGAACTCGGTCGAGGTGGTCAAATACATGGCTATCGGCACGGTCTTAGATGTCGTGAAGAATGGCGGCGATGCCTTGAAGCCCTTCATCACGACAATCATAACCCACGCTCTTGGACTACTTAGTACGGTCGAGCCGGCTCAAATCAACTATTACTATCAAAGAGTTAGCGAGGAAGATCGCGAAGGACTTGATAAACTACGAGGCACTGCGGCCATACAATCTCCATTGTTCGAGTGTATTCTCAACTGTCTTCGCTTTATCGACGAAGATATAATGTCGCAATTAGCTCCCCAACTAGTAGCGACCATTAAGTCGGCACTCGGAATGCAGACTAAGATTGGATGTAGTGAGGTGCTGAGCATATTGGCTCTGCGTCATAGTATTTTCCTCGCCTCTCATAACGCCATCTTTGTCAAAACGCTTCACACGCAAATCCTAGACCGCAACAACGAGGCGAGCAAAGCATATGCGAAAAGTGCTGCGTATCTGCTTCGGTCTGCATCACCTGAGACTCGAGACCGTTACACAGCAAGGCTGGTGGACCTATACTTCGCTGCCGAAGAGGACATCCGTCGACAGAAAGTGGCGGACGCCGTTCTTGCCATTGCAAGGGTGTGGCCTGATGCTTTTACTGACCTGGGAACTCGACTCCTCCCCTTTGCCTATTTTGCGAAACTCGACACAGATGGCTATGTCTCAGAGGCCTGCGAGGCAGCCTGGAGTCAGCACGCTGGAGGTAATCATACGGTAAAACGCTATGTTAGCGAAATCTCGAGTCTTGCATCAAGAGGTCTAGAAACCTCTAAATGGGCTTTACAGCACGGTGCCGCATTTACTATTGCCGCGATGGTTACAGCTTTGAGCAATGTTGCTGGGAAAGCCGGACAGTTTAGCGAATCAGAGCTTCAACAGATTTGGCCAGTGTTAGACAAGGCACTCTCGCTAAAATCATTTAAAGGCAAAGAACGGCTGATAGCCGCGTATCCCCTTTTTATTAGCCACGGCAAGAAACTCTGGGAGGGCGACTCGGCGATTTCGGCTCAAACCAAGAAGATCGCGATCCGTGAGGCCAAGCGCAACAATGACGAATATAGACCCTATGCTTTTGAAGCGCTCGCCGACTATGCCGCGGCACGGGAGGATCTAGATATGCATGCTGAAGTCGTTGGCCTCGTCTCAGAGCATTTGACCTTGGATGGTGAGGCACATAAAGTCACGGAACTAGAGCGAAAAACTATTGATGCAGCACTAAAGGCAACTATGACAGCTTACAGTCGAGCTCGAATGCGGTCGGCACCGGCTGGTGTTCTCGATGATATGGTCACCATAATTGAAGGAGCAAAGCAGGTAGCTTCTATCGCCAAAGACACGTTATTCGTCAGCGCTCTCGACCTTTTAGACCAAGCGGTGCAATCTGGGACTACTACAGATAGTGATGGAAGTCTGCTGTCAACAAGATGGTTTAGGATATTGCTCTACGATGACGCTAGCGTTGTTTTAGAGAGCCAGAGGACGGCAAGAGCGAAGGCACTACTTTCTTTTGCGACGGCGTGGAAGCAGGGCGTTTTTGGTGTCGTCAATGGACAGGGCTCTTTGCATGAGGAGATGCGGCAGAAGCTGGCACAGATGAAGACCGTGGAGAGATCACTAGACGTTCAGAGGCTTCTTGATCAGGTGTCAGAGAAACTCGAAGGGTAGCATAGAAGAAGCCGGTTCAATAAACTAGGTACATTGTACTATGTAGATGAATGAACGAATGAATCAATAAAGGAACGCTCTTTGAATTTACTCTAGAAAATTGAGAATATGACTCTATAAGTCTCGGTTCCATTTCGCTACCTATCTAGGTCTAGATTAGATAGTGTTGATTTACCTATTGGGAATATCCCTTTATACCGTAGATATTCCCATACTAGGTAATTCGTATCTAAACCGATCAGATGTTTATCGTTTAGGTACATACGGCACCTACCTACATTGGAACCTGCCCTTGTCTAGGAGTTAAGTACCTAAGTAGGTACTACCTTGAAGTCGTTCCTATCAAGAATCTGGGCTTTTTGTGACAGGAACAATAAACGTCATCCTTTACTCTAGTTACTATATCTCAACCTACAGAATGCGCCTAGAGGCGGGTCTACTGTATCATGCCCCGTATTTTACCTTGGAAGCGCCGTGAACAAGACGCGCCTGAGATCCCCAAGTCTTCGCGTTCTAGTCCCGTCCAACGAGTTAAGCGGGAAGATGCTGGGACAACTGCGCGTGAAGGGGATTTGACCCTCTCCCCAGATGTTGGAAACGCGACTAAAAAGACCATCAAACGACCTCGTAGGGTCCTCCGATGATTAAGACGCGTGTGTAACTGCTCTAACCCCCTTGTTAGGCCGATCAATCTCGACGTCTCCACCACCGGAGCCGCCACAAGAGAAGTGCGTGCAACTCCGTGGACTGATGGGGGATGGAACTAAAATGTAAATAGGCCTATGATTGAAGGTGTTGACGGAGACGATCGCTATCGGATGGTTGAGGACGAGTTCTTGGCTACGGCTCAGCAATTTACAGCACATCTACATGCCGCAGAGTACAAGCGTCTCAAAGCAGCCTCAGAAGTCGAGAACGCGCAGATGATTAAGAACATCTCGCGGCCGGTCGTGGGGCGAATGACGGATCTTGTCAGCGTCAAGCGAGAAAGGAACGCTCTTGCTGAGAAACAACGGCGTGCGCTTCGCAGGCTTCGGAAAGGAGATGCTAGTGGCGATGAAAGCACTGGGACTGATGATGTTAACTATTCATGGCAGAAGCAATCTCTGCATGGCCTCATGGAGAGTCCCGGGAAACGCGCTAGGCGGTTAGATGCGCTACCCTCCGCCACTTCCATGACCCGTGCGGCCGCTGGATACAACAGGCAGATGTCTGACACCGTTTCCCCGAGCCGGCCAAAGACAGCGGCATCATCTGATCCACCCCTCACTCGCCCTTTTACGCATGAGAGCGAAGATGACCTCGATGCCCCAAGCAATAATTATGTCCCCCACCGAATTTCACAACCAGTATTTACTCCTTCTGGAGTGGCGAGGGCGAAGACTCAAGAGGTTAAGAGGCCGCTCCTAGACGATTCTCCTAACACGACAGGAAATACACAGAATTGCCAGCAAATGTCTTTAGAGAGTACAGCCGTCTCTGATGACGATGGTATGGATTTCATCGCTCGACTAAAAAAAACGACAGGAAGAACGCAGGCGAAACCGAGGGGGGCGGAAGTCAACGAATAGCAAGGTCAAGTCGGATCCGAACGACATTCTACCTAACTTTTAATGATTTAATTTACAAAGGGGGTCTCATACGGACGCTCGGCCTGGGGCGTGATACGAGCCAAATGCCGTCGGTGTCCATCCTTCCAATCCAACAAAGCCGTGTGCTGCGTCACCCGGTTATCCCACACCACTACAGTGCCCTCTTCCCATCTAACTCGGACTTGGAAATCGGCTCCGAAGGCGATATGATCGTACAAGAATTTCAGAATGGCATCGCTCTCCTCTTTTTTCAACCCAACAATGTCGCGAGTGACTAAAAGTGTGCGTCAGTCTTCATAAGTTCATGTTCATCCAGGGCGGATTGAGGCTTACATTGCGGGTTCACGTATAGGGCCTTCTCTCCCGTGGACGGGTGAGTGCGGACAAGAGGATGGACATTAGTGACTGGCTCTCGCCTGTTGATGCTTCCTCTCGCATTCGCCACTGCGACCTGCTCGAAACCGGAATGGGTGGCCTTTAGGCCGTGCAGCCTCTCCTGGAATAGGGGGCTTAGGCGGTTGTATGCCTCTGCAGCATTGGAGAAGAGCGTGTCGCCGCCCGTCTCGGGCGTATCAAGGATATATAGGAACGTCGTTCCAGGAGGCTGTTGCTCATACGACACGTCGGAGTGCCACGCTACGGAACTTACACGCCCGGCAAAATACATATCTGACCTGTCATCGCCAGCACCACGGTGGACGAGGTGGATCTCTGGGTGTCCAGCGGGTGCGCCGGACTACATTTCGAGTTAGATATTGATTACTATCACAAGCGAGTCTAGCAGTTTCACGAGCATGAAAAGCTTGCAAGCCCGAGAATAAAGAGCATCAGGAGGAGTAAAAGGCTTCAGGAATTACTTACAGTAGGGTGGATGTGGTGACGTCCGAAGTAGCCACCGTATTTCAGAGCATCGGGAATGGATAGGTCCTTGAAGTCCTGGTCCCTGAAGGCCACGACCTTCCTCTCAGCGACGAAACGAGCGAGCTGGTCCTTGCCGGCGTCGCTGAGGGAGCTCAGCTGAACACCCCGGACCTCAGTTCCAATGGTCGGCGTGAGATGGTTTACCTTGGCGCTCGTGGGGAGGAGCTCGGGGTATGAGGTGTCTGCGTCCTTGCCATGGTCATAGTGCTCGAAAGGCTCTAGAGGTGGGTACTTTTGGGACTTGTCCCATGTGGGCAGGTAGTGAGGGTACTTTGCTGCCTCAAAACCTTCTACTTTTCCCTCTTCGGCTTCCTGCGAGAAGTGGTGCGTTTGGAACTCTTTGTACTGGCCAACATTGGGGTATTTGAGCTGCAGTGGCACATTTTCCGTCTCCGTGACGGTCAAGGTAGCTGAGGGAGCCATGATTTTAGCGCGGGTTTATGATTATGAATTGGTCGGACTATAAGATGCAAGGGACTCAGGCCGAAAGCTGATGGTGGGCGGCGTTCTTTTATATAGGACATTGGCGCAGAGCTCTTCCATGTTGAGACACATCGAGACACTGATGTGCGAGTAACACACAATTGCGCAAAGCGCCGGCTATCCAATGGAATGCCATATCTCTCGTATTGCCTCCAAAAAGCGTGCTCCAACCCTGCTCTGCGCTCGCTTTGTTATCGGAAGCGAAACCGTTGAACACCGCAGCGCCTTCGGATCGACCCCGCGTTCGAGAGAACGGACGTTGGTGGGTGGTCGATGTTGCTAGCGTGGAGCTCGATCACGCAATTTGATCAGCCATTAATACAACGACGCCAGCCGAGCCCGTTCCGGGCGGGCGGCATCAAGCTTCCCCCAACGACGACGCACGCCAACCCCCTGGTGTCTCCCCGAAGATCTGATATGGGAAATGCGTCTGAGTCGCCAGCGTCTGTAGCTGTCTGCAGTAGAAATAGTAGAGCCGGGTAAGACGAGGTTTAACCCTAGCCTTTGGGCGACGGATGATACCCCCTCTCCCTCCCCCCCTAAAAAAAGGTCCTGCGATATAAAATCTCATCGAGTTGTACGTGTGCGTCGATCGGGAAAACGCCTCCGAGAACTAAAGAGCACGTCTTATGAGAACATCGTTTTCTCCACGTGCGTGTGTATCCGGCGTGCATATCTACGTCTTACTTATAGGCCAGCGGGTAGAGCTGGAGCGACCACTTATCTACGGAGCAGCTGTTTCCGATCTAGCGCCGATGGGGCCCTGCGTGAGTAGTAAGGGCGCAGAGGCTGTGCCGCGCAGCGGTCGTGGAGCTGCTTCTTGTCAATGGATCATGCTATTGGGCTTCCAGTGCGGCCGTTCTCGAGAGGTCGTAGCGATATAGTGGATATTTGTTTATAGGCGCAGTCATTTTTGCTCGCGTATTGCTACTGGATGATTCCTAATCCGAGTCTTGCTGGGTAGAAGCGGCACGCTGCTAGCTCCCGGATTCTAGAAACCCACGCATATTCCTCTTGTAAAGGTCTCTCGGCTACCGAAACAAGAGGGATTAGTAAGCTGGCAGCGGATCTCCCGGGTCATCGTGGGACTAAGTTTATGTGTTTTGCAGCATCTCAATGGTGACTGGATCCCATGAGACAAGCTATAGTTATCCATAGAATCTAGCTTGAGCAAAACATACATTTGAGCCTTTCAAAAAACAATCATGAAAATGCTCGAATTGTCGTAACTATACTGGGATGTGTTCTTGCTAGCTACTATTTTGACTCCCAACATGATGAGGTTACGCTGAAGACCTCCTGATACTAGGTATCAGCTCGCGGTATTTATCGCTAATAGTAAGTAGGTAAGGCGTGTTTACGAGTACTTATAGCAGATAGATATATATTCATATGATTCTACTAAATATAGGGAGCGATAATAGGCAGATAGATGATACCTTAACAATAGAAACGATTATCTTACTGAAACCTACGCCTCTGTGAAAGAGATAACTTTGATGGAGCCCCCAAGAGCAGAAGTAGCATACTGCGAAAGATATTAGCCGGGGGCGGACTATCTAAGGCTAATGAAGATGAAGTCATGAGTTTGATTACCGATGACTTACGTTGAAGATCCCCCATCGATAGCCCATAAAGTACCTCCAGTCACTGTTGAGAGTGAGAGATGATCCCAATGAGGTGAAGCTTGCACCATCTAGGCTATAGCTGAAAGAGCCCGTCCGGCCACTGCCAGGATTTATATTGACAGTTCCCCGCAGATAAATCTTCCCTTTGGGAATTGGGGTGCTGGCCTGAGTTGTTCCAGTACTCGAAGTAGTCCAATCAGATCTCATGTTTAATCCGGTCACCATGGTTACGGAGAGTGTCCCTGCATTGTTTGCCACACCGATCCACGCTGACTGGTCTCGGAATAGCGAGAGACCAGCCCGATCTCCTGCCGTCATATCTGTTGTGTCTATGATAATAGTCGCAGTCGAGATGGGCCCGTGAATACGATGGGTCAGAGTATTGCGCGCTTGGTATAAGTCGGTTGTAACAGTAGCAGTCGATAGCGTGAGACCGTTACTGACTGCGAACTTAGATGTATCTGGATTATGGTTCCATTCCCAAGCGGCACCCAATGCTGTCCCATTGAACGAATCCGTGCCGATCATCGAACCCAATAGATGGGAAGCTGCTGGCATGGGATAGGTTTTGCCCCACGCCCCGTTGCTGGTAGTGAGGATCGGGAACCCGTCGGATCCCCAAGTTACAGGGGCCAGGACTGGGATACGGCCTCCTGGGTAAGCATCCACGAAGGCCGCATAATACCACTTGCCATCGGGCGTGTCTACCAGGCCGCCTTGGTGGGGATTGCCACCTCCTGTGACAGGAGGAGAGACGGAGTTGGCAAGAACCTTAATACTGTAAGACCCAAAAGGGCTGGAGGCTTTTAGAACGTGTTCTTGGTTAGCAGGGTGTGTCGTTAAGATGTAGTATACGCCGTCTTTCTTGTACATCCGGCTCCCCTCAAGAGTACCAATGTTACCAGGTGACGTGTAGACGACTTGGGTTTTAACAATGCTTTTAGCATCGCTGGAGAGCTGCGCGACCGTAATTTGCGAATTGCCGTAGGCAACATACATGGTGTCGTCGTCATCAACCAACAAGCCGCAATCGTACAGGCATGTATTCAGGGTAGCTGTTAGAGACCATGGACCAGTGGCAGATGAGGCGGTGTAGACGTAGGTCTTGGAGAATTCGATACAACCGATCCAGTACCACTTTCCATTGCTCTTCCGGTAGCGCATGGTAGAGGCCCAGATACCTTTGACATAGGCTCGAGATGTTCCAGCTAAGTCATATGCAGAAGACCAACTTAGCGAAGGCACTGCATGGCCAATGAACTCCCAGTTGACTAGGTCATAAGACCGCAAGATTGGGGCGCCTGGGCTGTAGTGCATCGTCGAGGCAGTATAGTACCAGATATCCCCAACACGGAAAATATCTAGGTCTGCTAGATCCTCCCATATGATGGGATTGGTGAAGGTGTCTGCCCCAACAGCGGCCGTGCTAGTTAGAGCGCTTGCCCTCTCTATAGACATCGACGTAGGTCTAACACCCTCACAGGAGCCTTGTTCAGAATCATGGCCAATTACGCTACCTTCTAGTAGTCAGCTAATAGAAAAATAGTTGTCGAGACTAAGACTGATTATACCTACATTGTCCGTGATATAGTTGTTCGGCGAGGACAACAGATATTAGCACTACCACTCGCATAGCGCCAAAGAGGCGTCTGAACATCTTGATTTCTAGTAAGAGTAACCGTTGGGGGAGGATAATTAATGAAATCAATAGAGTTGGCTGGCTATTATACCAACTTTCTACCTCGAGCAAATCTGCTAAGGCGCGACAGTGAGATCGTAAGAACATCGTGGCTCCTTCTGGAAACCTCATCGGCGGATGCTAACTTCATATTAAAATACTAACCCATAGACCGTAAAGTCATAGTAACGGTGATGGACCATCCGCTGCTGAATTGAAGTCCTTTACTTATAGAACCGCACCAGTCAGGCATGAAGATATCTGCGGTTGAAGTCGTGGATTTCTTGGGACTAAATGCTATCAAGCAGCCTCACGAATGGGGTGCTGCAATGCAAGTCGCGTGTCGGCAAATATGTCTCTCTAATTGGAGCGCTACTACGATCTGGCTGCGACCCAAGAGTATTTTGCAGCCCTGGCACAGCTTGGGGTTACGGGATAGTGGGTAAATGAACCTATCCCTTCCTCCTTAGGTGACCCAAGAAATCATAACACAATCATCACATCTAATTGAGGCGCTTGTATTGCGCGAGGCTTGCCATAACCGAGTGACCAAGAGCTCATGTTGGAATGCCTACGATCGTCATAACAACATGCACATCTTGATTCTGAAGACATGAGTGCACGAATAGATGATTGGAGGGTAAACGCCATAATCTCTGGATTATTTAACCGGGTTTATGTCCATTTAGATGAATATAGACCCCGCAGAATCAACCAACTTCGAAAGAAGAAAGGGGAGAAGACAAATCGAGTCAAAGGCAGCATTGACTAATTAAAGGTTGCATCATCCTCATTACTGAGTCTGCCGAAAGTTCAGGGGGTATTTTCAGGGCGCTATAGTTGTTGAAAATAACGAACAGACACATGAACAGCTTTGTAGAAACATCCATACTGAGTATACTGGCGTTTCAGGATTGAGTTGGAATTCATATGTTAAAACTTAAGTGGCTAGGCTGAAACCTTAAGGTGATCAGTGGGAGTAGGGCTGCAATTAAACGTCATTGAGGTACGAGACTTCACGAATGTAAGTAGCACGAGTCTATTATCTACTTGTCTGGAATCATGTTCTACTATTACCATTCAGATGATTTTGGGTACTTATTGGAACTTTTCAAGAGAGTTTTCTGTTGTACCTTCAGGAATGGTTTGGAGCAGAGCACTTCCTGGACGATTATTGAATGACCATAAAGTCAGGTAAGATGGGTTGGCTACCTATCAAAATGAACAATCTCGTGTTATTTCTAGTTATAATGCGATCATACAAGAGCAGCTTAATGCAACGAAATATTTACTGACACCACTATAGCGAAAAGTGCTAGGTAATACGAGGAAACCCCTGAAGGAAAGTAACTTTGTATGTTGACATACTCAAACTATAACTTAGGACCACACATGCAACCCATTGATGATGTCATTATAAGAACCATTAAGTGATACCAATGTACCATGCCATAGCGGGGAAATGGTAAATTATATAGGATCTCTAGATCCTTTACGGAAGTTACATAACTAGCAATTAGTTAATGTGCCTATAAATCCTGCACTTCACCCTTATTCCTAGTCTCCTATATATATTGGAGCCGAGCTAAATCATCTGATACGAACCCTGCATTGAAACTTCCTGTTTTTACATCTACAATCATTTGAGCTATCAAGAGAATAACTTATGTGGATGGCTTTTCATTGCTTTAGAGATTTAAATATGATTTATAAGCTTACTTCTATTGAATTAATTTTCATTTTATATGAGTATCTAAAACGTAGTTTATTCGTTATACCGTCTCTGAAAAGTATACTCACATTTAAAGTAGCCATAGTTCTTTCCATTCTCCCAGCATGACATTTGGACTTTTTTCTATGCCTTTATTCAAATCTCCTCTATCTCTAGATATGGAAGTCTATGCTTCAGATCTAATTCGGAAATGTGTGATAAATCTATATCGAACACTCAGTGGAAGAGGGGGCAAAATAGACGCGAGCATGAATATGAATGTAAAAGACGAGGCCTCCTTCAGGCATACTCTCTTGCTATCTAATACCTTAGGTAAGGGGCATATTAGTAATGCATGTAAGCGAAATGAAATTGCCGAGTCATATGTAGGAAATAGGGGTTGTTGTTCTTATAGGTACATGAAACAATGAAACATCATGGCTGTGCAAGATACTTTAAGGGTGATGCGGAGAAGAGGGGTTGGCCTACTGGGGTTGGAGTAGATCCTAGAGATAAATTTAGCTTTTCAGCTGTACTTGTTGTTGCTCAATTCCGGAAGGTATCATTCAAACCTACAGCTTTCCCAATCCAATGTTGATAACCTGTTACGTCATATCATACTTAGTCTCATATTAATAGGGTGTCTTGACGGTTTTACACATAATCAACATATACTTAAGCTGATGGAACTATTAGATATTATGAGAGTCAGACTTTATAAAGTAGTAAATGTTATGTTAGGTAGAACGAAGAACGAAACTTTTTCACCACTTAGTCTACAGCGTTGTCTACCTCCTGCTAGGTTTCACTGGCCGACAGTCATAGCCGTCATCGAAATCAACATAAGAGTTTCATTGGGGGCTACACCGGCTTCCTGCTCATTCCTACGCATTCCTATAATTATGGAGACGAGTCTGTCAGTCTGACACGCTGGTTCACCAAACCAAAGAGCATTGGCTGTCTCAGATATCTTAACCATATAGGTCTCGCTTAATTCACCTGCAATACAGCGAAGCGAAGCGACCCTTCAGACTACAGCATCCAGTAGACAACAGGAACCTATAAAATACCGGAGAACCCAAACCGGGTGGCGCTAATCTGACACATTATATGTAGGATCAACCACTACTCCTTTGATTTGAGATAATCTCATTGTATCGTCCGAGTGTTACTTAGTGAAAAGCTTGACCCGGCATTTAATCACCTTTACACTAGTAATTGCCACATTTTATACATGTTAGGCATTCAAATTCATTCTCTTCTATACATTATTAATTTCTCAGCTGGAAACAGCTAAACTCTGCGCCCCTTTTCACCCATCGTACTTCACGAATATCATAGTCAATTGATGGGGGACTTTGCCGATCCATCTTTCACTTTCTATTAACCTGTATTCCCCTCACACTTGCCGTCAGTTCAAATCTACAGCACCTTTGACTAGAACTATGGATTTCTGTGATGAATACAGTGTCAACATTACTGATCAAGCCGACATCGATAATGGCCCACTACAGTTAGCTCTAGAAGGACAGGCCAGCATTTGCATTAGGAATGCAACAGGATCCTTAACCTTTAAGAATCTCACACTTGCCAGGGCAGTAGATGTTCAAGAAAGCGCTGGTTTAGAGATCTTAGAATTTCCCAATCTCAATAAACTTACTTTCCTGCAAATTCGCCAGGCAACTATGCTAACCAACATCTCACTTCCATCCTTGGGATTGTCGACTGATTGTTCCGAGTTGGCTGCTTTGAGTTATTTGAATATCACCGGCGCCCCGTCTCTGGCGAATTTTACGATTCGAGATCCGTCTTGTTTATATAGTATCGCGCTATCCGATATCAGAGAACCTTTATTCGACGAACCCTCGATATTTCAACTTGAGAATATCTCTTCGATATACAACATAAGTTCCAATACCTATCTACCGCTTGACCATCTAAGGACTGCCTATTCCCTGGATTTTAGGGATTTCAACCAGGTCTTACCAAATCTAACATTAGTTGAGAATGTCTCGTTAAAAAATGTCAGCCTACTTCTTGCTTACCCTATTAATGGCGATGCACCGCCCGGTGTCGCCGCCCCGGACACTAGCCCTCTCCGAATTGAAGACACAATGGCGATTGAGCTATCTTCGGATCCATACAACCTATTCAACCGAATAGAGAGCATTGGGGGCAGCTTGAATATCACCTCTAACTCGAACGCTCATTTTGCCTACGATGGCCTGACAGAGGTTGGAGGGAACCTTTCTATTTGGAATAATACGAATTGCACTTTCGACTTTGGCGCAGTTACCAACGTTAGCACCATGTTCTTTGCCGAAAATACCGATACCCAAGTACCATCCTTCACAGCCTTAGAGAGGGCAGAGAATATATATATAAGCGGGGTTATAGACACGTATGTAAGCGTTTCGTTATTCAAATAGCATTTAATTAACGTAATGTTAGCTCGACCGGGCCAAACATTTTCCCAGCTTTGAGCTATGTCCCAGGGAACGTCACGGTCGACGCATTGAACGACAACTTCGACTGCTCAAAGCTAGTGTCTCAATGGAAAGATCAAGTTATTCACAACCTTAAATGCATTGGAAGGAACAACATAACAGACGCTTTGACACCGAATCCAGATAATGGGACAAGCACTCCTACACCAACGCCGAAGCAAAGCCTGTCTCGGGGGGCACAGGCCGGGATAGGCGTTGGCGCTGGCGTATTTGCCATCGGGGTCCTAGCAGGCTTGACATGGCTTATTATCCACTTCAGAAACCGATTGAGAACATTGGAAAGAGAGAAGACCATAAAGCCTGAAGGGAATGAGTCGCAGCAAGAACCCGAGAGGCCGCAAGTATCTCAGGTACGGGAGGCCGGTGAGGGTGGAATGATAAGGGAAAAACCGGATGACCCTCTTGTGGAGATGCATGTGCAGCCTGCGGAACTACCTACTAGGCCTCATAGTTGGGTTGGTATGGAGTTGGGGGAGGTGGGCCTAGCGAAGTGAGAAACGCCGTGTTAGATTGCTTTCCTTCTCTTTTCTCCTCGATGCATACTGACTGGTATTATAAACCCCGGTATCACGCCTTTTAATGGTATTTGTCATGCATGCAGTTACCTTATACATGGGACTTTCTGTCAGAGGTATTGGGTCACAGAGTGAATAGAAGCCTATTAGTTGTTAGGAAGAAGGGTAATAGTTAGGGCTTAATAGAAAGATTCATTGATTCCTGGCGCTCTAGGTCCCTCAGGGAGGGGCCTAGAGCAGGGCTGTGATTTTAGTCAGTGAACTCAAACTCAAACTCAAAAGTCTGCGGGTCCCACGGCGAGGAAGTACCTAAGTACCTCTGTACACTCCCTGTGTGTGCGGTTGCCAGCCTCAGAGATTACGGTGTGTGGCTAAGGTGTCTGCTCAGCCACGTCACCAGCCACTATACCGTAACTAACCTTTATATGTTATAGTTCTACTGATTTATTATATTTATAATATAAATACTTCTAGTATTTAATACTTAAAATATTTAAATATATTTTGCTTTAACTTTTTAAAATTTAACTGCAATAGTGAAGCAGTGTTGAAAGTGGCAGGTAAATCGGGCTTCGGATCAAAGTAGATCGGAACTTTCTGAAGGTAACTATACTACAACTTTGTTTTTGCTACTCCATTGAGCTTTATTAACTACTAATTCATTATTTCTTAGGCCTACCTTTTATATCGCGTCTCTTATTGCTTTCCTATTACTCAGATGGATCTTTAATTAATAATAACATCATTCAATAATCGAAAGATTTGGGCTCCCGTCAAAATACATCCTCGCACCAGCGGGCACACGATCATTCTCGATGACCAGCGTCTTCTCAGGGCCCATATAAATTGTGATAACCCCATATCCATTCTTTCTTGTCCATAGTGGGAATGTCCCCATCGCCCTGTCAGGGTGGTCTTGGGAGCTCAGCGTTTTCCTCGTCGCTGGTCGATTAAATGTCTGACAGCATAAATCAATTAGCAAGGACTACAGAGGTCTTATATAGACAAGAATGAGTAGTTATTACCATAGTATCGATGGTGACACCAGTACCATTGACACTCGCATTAACTGCGATCCCTGAGACCATCCGGTTTGGACGCGCTATAGACACCACCACCGTGATTTCTTGGTCACATCTGTTGATGACCCAAACATACGGTGGTATCTTGCTCAAACTTCTTTTTGACGCCCCAAAGATCCCTTTCTCTACGGCAGCACTTCGCTCCTGAATTATTTTACCCTCATCTGTCTCTTCTGGAGCGGGTAACCTTGACGCTTGGGTGTATTCCTCTTCAACCTCTTCGGTGTCAACGGAGGTAGGGCCGCTGANTGGTGTAAGGGATTTTTATCACTTTGTATGCTGGGTACGTAGGAGGGGTAGCTGTCAGTTGAGCCTCACCCTTGCGGACGGCAAGAGTATCCCCTGCTGCCGAAGTCTCGAGGTATCGCAGGTCTGCCTCCTCCGATGTTATCATAAAGACAAAGGCTTCATGCAAAATGCCTTGTTTGGGGGTTAGCTTGGGCCATTCGAGATCAAGACCCTCTAAGGGATCCAGATTTGCTGCAAGAGTTTTCCATGGTTGGGTGATAGTAAGGTCGAAACCTTTTTCCCATGAGCTAGTTAAAAGCTGAACGCGACCAACAGCATTGACACGAAATACAGAGATAAAGAGACGAGATTGTCCCTTGTGTTTGATATCAACGTAGTACCTGTCATTTGCGTCAAAGGCAATGCGATTTTTCCTGTGCCAGACCATGTTTGAAACGGGATTTATGAACCGCTTCATGATCGCTTTTACTTGTGCGGTCAAACTATGAGTGTTCTTTGGGCTCCTGCTTCCATTTGGTGTGTAACCCAGCCGAATAGGTCCGAGGTTGGGCTGGGTGCCTCGTCGACTGCTTTTCTTGTTAGTATATTCCATAGAACGCCAGTATATTGGCTTACAATTTGCATGATAGCCTTTCCTGCTTGCAGGTATCCTTGGCTACTCCAATGATGATGTCTAAACTTGGAAGCAACGTCTCATTGCCAATTCCAGACTCCAGGTTGATAATGCCCTGACCTTCTGCAAATGTCCGGGCAGCTGAGAGAAGCCCTTGCATAGCTGAGCTGTCAAAAGCTTTGGCTGCTGAGGATCCAAGTAATACTCCACCCAAACCATATAACTCTATATTTTCATCTCCTGCTGTGAACTCCAAACATACGTTTTTATCCTTTCGTTCGTAGGGTCGGAAAAAAGTGGAGTTCTCTATGGCCTGCCGAATGATTGGATTTTCCGGGATTCTGATGGGCAAACGATTATGAAGCCTTGAAATGACAGCAATTCCCATCCCATAAGCAAGGTGTCCGTTGGACTCATAAGTGGCGGTACACGTGAAGCTCCTGACTTGTTTGACTACCACCGTAGCGTGGTCCTTGGAGGCCAATCGTGTCACCACACATCGATCCCCTTCGTTCACCCCCTGAATCCGGCCGCCGTGGATTTTGATGACCTTGTCAATTTCCGCCAAAAATACTTTGGAGTTGCTTGTTTCGCATGAAAATGGTAGGCGATTATCAGCCCCGGCTGATCTAGGCTTTTGTCGTTTCTCATCATCTTCAAACTGGGCATCTACGAGGGCTGTTACCGCGAACATAATTTCCCGCCAGGATACCTGATTCCCCAAACTCTTCATTATAGTGTCGAGTTTGTCTGTCAAGATGCCCACGTTGCAGGTACCATTGTGGTACTGCCAGGCCACAGCGGTATCAGCGGCTGCCATTATTCGCGCAACGTCGATGTTGGTCCAAAGTGGATTGCTCAAAGTCGTGCCCCTGGTCGTTAGCTTCTCCAATTGCTCTACGATGGTTCGGTATGTAAATGATTGGGACTTTCGGTGAAAATTTTCCCGACCGCCAGGTTCACGCCCTAGACGAGATGCATGACAGCAGTCTAGAATGTATGTGACGTTTGGGGTTCTTTGAGTTGTCCTAAGCAGCAAAAGAGAAATTTCGTCGTCAAAAATTCCAGTCCAGTCTTTCGCTTCCGGATCGAAATTGGATGGAAGAAGGAACTGAATGCGTTCCCTTTGCGTCGGTTTTCGAAGCTCCTGAATTTTCTCACTTGACGTTGGGGAGTCCTCAGCTAATCCGCCATGTCCCGAGAAGTAGACAACCACAGCATCACCCCAACTAGTTTGATCTATCATCTCTTTCCAAGCTTGTAATATCTTCTCTCTAGTAGCGTTCTTATGGGTGAGCTGATGTACGTAATGCGTATCAGTTACTGGGAACCCGTAGTGGTCTAGGATGCCTGCCATGATCTTAACATCATCGTCGGTTCCGGGCAATTTAAAAGAACTGCATGGGTAGTCACATCCTATGAGTAAGGCGCGTTTCGACGGCACACGCGGTTCTGTCGCCATTTTGCTTGTGGCTTTCAAAACTATGATGAAGTAGTGGTGGAAGACCGGGCGGAGGAAAGCAAGGCAGATGATGATTTTGGAATCCATACACGGTACATATGAAGGTAGATATACTAGATATCATTGAAACATTTCCGGCGAGGGTTTGCACCAAGCCATGCTACTACCTAAATGGGCAGATTTAACCATTAAATCCCAACGTGGAATGCCGGAAAGCCAACCAAAAGGTGCAGAATAAAACGCGAGCTTTAAATGGATGAAAAAGAGTGGAAGGGGCAGGATATATCGGCTCGTATGCTCGCCGAGCAAGCTAAATTGCATTGCAGAACGTCAACCCTGCACAAAAGCGAAGGAAAGGGAAACATCTGCTGTCTGCATTGCTGCCCAAGGGTGGTGAGGCACTCCAACAAGCTCCTCCTAGTAGGTTTGACGGCTGCCTCGCTCCCTGGTTTTTCATCTAACTTGGCTCTTAGAACATTTTGCTGAGCTGCTCCAGCGGGATGTAACAGAAAGCTGCTGAAAAGGGTGGAATAGTAGAGTATCTTGCAGCCGCAGAAACCAATTACACTTCAATCCTGGGATGACAGAGTATTATGAAATCATTTTCAGCAAGACAGACCACTGACCAGCAAAATGTTGCATCGCCCTCTTGGAGACATGGCGGTGGCTGAATGGTCAGAATTTCTATGTGCATATGTGCTTGTAACAAAGCCGGGCTAGCGACGTGGTAAACATATATCCATTGGAAAATGCGATGATGCCGGAGTGGTTGCCTCGATATGAGCTTTGTATATGTTGCCATTCCTTGTGGCATGATTTTAAAGATAATAACGCCGATAAATGGGTTGTTTTACAGGTGTCAGCATTCAGTGTGTGGCTGTGTAGGTGGCTTGAGCCGTGTGGCTAGGTTGCAGGATAGTTACAGGCTTAGGAGTGCAGGTGGTGTTAGATTTAGTACAGTTGTCCTGTTGTTTTATTGTTAACTAGCTTTAATCTGTAGTAATTATTAAAAAGCTTTTATTTAGTAAATGCATAGACCAGTTGCTAGTAACCTGAGCGCTTATATAATTAACACGCACTTTTTATATATAACTTATAAGCTTATATATATAAACTAGTATTTAATATATTTTTTTAAAAATTGTTACGTCGGTGCACATTTGCGTTGGCGTATGGTAAATTCTGGAAATACACTGTAATATTGTGGTGAGGAGGAAAGGAAAGTCTACAGGAAGGAATCCCTGTAGACGAGCCTTTTGTAGGTGGGCCTTCTTAACTAATCCCTATGAACCTAACCTATTTAGGAATAGCCTACATGAACTAACCAAGCAACCACGTAACTACCCACTAGGGCTAGGAACCGTAACTACCTCCCTAAATTCTTTATTCATATACAAATATAGCTGTGAATAGGAATTTGTAAACGTACTAAAAGTTTCAAGCCACCCTCCCAAGTCTTCAAGATCACTCTAATCAATCCAAGTCGCAGGTACTTTCTTTTGTACTGTAATTGTGTGTCGGCCGATGTATCACATACTCGAGAGAGATTTTGTCGAATGGCGTACAGTGTACCCGAGTATATGATCGCACTTTTCGCAATTTGTACAGAATTTGTATGGGAAGAAGGGGACTTCAGATCGTTTGACTGGATAGGAAAGGGTCTGTAGTACAGGCTAACCAGTAGGGCTAACGGTAATAGTAGCGGTATTGGTAGCGGTAGCCCCTGGGGTGAGACCAGGCCAGGGCAAGCTAAGGTACTTCTATATGCTAGTAATTCGTATGGGTTAGGAAGTACTGTTGTTTAGGGTCTTCTGCAACTGTAACCGTATGTGTGGCTAGCCGTACGAGCTTTTAGGCTGTAGGAGGGTGAAGGTTGTGGGTGTAGGTCTGTATGGAAGGTCTTTTGGTAGGGCTTCTTAATATATGTAGGGCAGTGTATGCAAATAAGGAAATGACAGTCTGAACAGCAACGCTAAAAGAATGTATGAGAGATTGCTTTACAAGCCATCCTGGTGATTCCGACCAAGGTAATAGGTATGGCTGTAGGTAACTCTAGGGGTGTAAGGGTGAGGGCCTATATTGCCGAATAGCCTGACCGATCAGGGCTATTTTTGAAAGCGTAGGCTACTTTAGAAGCAGTAGTAAATATACTGTTTAATATGTAGGTCTGGCTTTGAGGTCGGAGCGGTGAGGGTTTGAGATTTTTTATATAATCAGGCTAGAAAGTCGGTCGGTCGGTAGGTCGGTCGATCGGTCGGAGTATTTCGTAACGGCGGTACTGGGGAGCTTGATTGTATAAGAATTTATATGGCGATTTGCTGGGAGGTACTCCGAAACAGTAGTTCGGAAGACAGGTCTAAAGTTAGGAGCTTTAGATCTTAGGCTTTGGAGGCAGTGGCTTTAGCACCTGGACTAGCAAGAAGAATTCGAGAGAGCAACCGGCAGTGGCGATTGCTAATAAACTTGTTTGAAAAAATTCAATAAAATGGAGACAGTAGCTCCGATTTTTCAGGGTGGAGGCTGGCCGACTCAGGGCAACGGCTCCGTTTAGGTGGAGGCAGTGGCTCCGATTAGGCGGTCCGAGACTGGCCGACTATATAGGGGCAACGGCTCGAGACCAGGTGTTAGGGGTGGAGACAGTGGCTCCGATTAGGTGTACGCAGCTGGTTATCGTTCGAAACTGGCCGACTTTATATGGGCTACTTTTCGTGATTTCTGGCGTTGTACGGGNTTGGCGAAAAAGCCGAGTGGTGCGCCAGGTGACGTCGATTGTCAGCGACTRGCAGGGGTTGACTRGCGGACGKCTAGCGGTCCRAATTRCAGTCGAAARGTTAGCTAGCAGGCCGTTAGCGGCCTAAATTACAGCCGTAGGTTTGCTAGTAACCCGTGAGGTTATTTTTAGCAGAGAGCCAGCTAAAGCTTTAAATGCTTTAAAGTCCACACAATTTATACTGGCAAATTAGCACCGCGCGCTTRATTAATCCGGTAAAAAAAACTTAACTATAATAGTYAAAAAACTAGCTCCYTTTTAAAAAACCACAATATTGTTACGTCGGTGCATATTTGCGTTAGCGTATAGTAAATTCTAGAAATAYACTGTAATATTGTGGTAAGAAGAAAAANAAAATCTACAGGAAGGAATCTCTGTAGACTAACTTTTATAGGTAGGCCTTCTTAACCAATCCCTATAAACCTAACCTATTTAGGAATAGCCTACGTACAGGCTATTAAGCTAATAAACTAACTATTTAACCATGTAACTACCYACTAGGGCTAAAAACCGTAACTACCTCTTTAAATTTTYTATTYACATAYAAAWATAGCTGTRAATAAGAATTTGTAAACGTACTAAAWGTTCTAAGCTGGTAATCCACCCTTTAAGCCTTTAAAATCACTTTAACCAATCTAATCCAAGTAGTAAGTACTTTCTCTTGTACTGTAATTATATGCCGGCCGATGTACCACATACTCGAGAAAGGTTTTGTTGAATAAAGTACAGTATACCCGAGTATGTAATCGTATTTTCTGTAATTCGTACAGAATTTATATAAAAAAAAAAAAGACTTTAGATCGATTAACTAAATAAAAAAAAGTCTGTAGTACAGGCTAACTAGTAGGGCTAAAAAGCGGTCTCTTGTATAGGGTTTAGTTAGGTAACTGGCTTTTGTAGAGTTTTGTAAGGCTAACGGTAACAGTAGCGGTATTAGTAGTAGTAGCCCTTAAATTAAAACCAAGCCAGGGCAAGCTAAAGTACTTTTATATGCTAGTAAGTCGTATGGGTTTAGAAGTACTGTTGTTTAGGGTTTTCTGCAACTGTAACCGTATGTGTGGCTAGCCGTACGAGCCTTTAGGCTGTAAAAAGGTGAAGGTTATAGGTGTAGGTCTGTATAGAAGGTCTTTAGTAGGGCTTCCGAATAGGTAAAGCAGTATATGCAAACAAAGAAATAATAACCTGAACTAAAACGCTAAATAAATATATAGGAGATTGCTTTACAAGCTATTCTGGAAATTCCGGCTAAAGTAATAGGTATAGCTGTAGGCAACTCCAAAGGTATAAAAGTGAAAACTTATATTGCTGAATAGCCTAACCGATTAGGGCTATTTTTAAAAGCGTAAGCTACTTTAAAAGCAGTAGTAAATATACTGTTTAATACGTAAGGCTGGTTTTAAGGTCGAAGCGGTAAAAGTTCGAGATTTTTTATATTATTAGGCTAAAAAGTCGGTCGGTTGGTAGGTCGAAGTACTTCGTAACGGCGGTACTAGGAAGTTTAATTATATAGAAATTTATATAGCAACTTGCTAGGAAGTACTCGAAACGGTGGTTCGCAAAACAGGTGAAAACAGAAGCTTTAAATCCTAGGCTTCGGAGGCAGTAGCTCCAGCACCTGGACTAGCAAGAAAAATTCGAGAGAGCAATTAGCAGTAGCGATTGCTAATAAACTTGTTCGAAAAAATTCGAAAATAGAAACAGTAGCTTTAGGTAGAAACAGTAGCTCCGATTTTTTAGGGTAAAAGCTAGCCGACTATAAAGCGCAGCTCCGTTCAGGTGGAAACAGTAGCTCCGGCGGTCCGAAACTGGCCGACTATATAAAAGCAACGGCTCGAGACCAGGTGTTAAGTGTAAAAACAGTAGCTTCGATCAGGTGTACGCAGCTAGTTATCGTTCGAAACTAGCCGACTTTATATAGGCTACTTTTTGTAATTTCTGGCGTTGTACAGGGTTAGCGAAAAAGCCGAGTAGTGCGCTAGGTGACGTCGATTGTTAACAACTGGCAGAGGTTGACTGGCGGACGGCTAGCGGTTCGAATCGCAGTCGAGGGGTTAGCTGGCAGGCCGTTAGCGGCCTAAATCGCAGCCGTAGGTTTGCTAGTAACCCGCGAGGTTTAACCTAGCAGGTAAAAGGCCGGCCGAAGCTTTAGATGCTTTAAAGTCTATATATTCTGTACTGGCAATTCAGCACCGCGCGCTCGATCAATCCGGTAAAAGCTTGGCTATAATAGTAAAGAAACTAGTTTTTTACTAAAAGACCACAATATTGTTACGTCGGTGCATATTTGCGTTAGCGTATAGTAAATTCTGGAAATATACTGTAATATTGTAGTAAAAAGGAAAAGAAAGTCTACAGAAAGGAATCCCTGYAGACTGAGCCTTTAGTAGGTRGGCCTCCTCAACCAATCCCTATGAACCTAACCTATTTAGGAATAGCCTACATGAACCAACCAAGCAACCACGTAACCACCCACCAGGGCTAGGAACCRTTAACTNGCTAATATTTAGCTTTTTTTAAACGTATTTATTAATATARGCTTATTAAARCYAGCGCTATATATATAATTTAAGCTTTTAATAAAGTTAGTATATATAAAARCTTANATTTTTTAAGCCGCAGATATTTTTAAAAAACTTTTTAATRCGYTAATTTTATAGCTTTAAAAACTAAAAAGTTTAAAAGCTATAAAAAATAAGTTAAATAAAGCAGYATAAACARTAATATTATATTATARCACARGTAATAYTTRCTAGCTTTAATATTTATATAGCTAGTAAAATTATKAAAAATAAATAATTTTTATATTTACTTTAGCTGCAACTTAATTATTATAGTTTTTTATTTATATTATATATTTACTAGCACTTTATATATTTAGTATAGTTTATAGCTTTTATTTTCCTGCTTTTTTTTAACTTAATTTTATTTTTATTTATTAATTATAATTATACGCAAGCATTATATTACAGCAAACATTTAGCTTTTTTTTGCAACTTTATTTTTAATAAAGCTAATTATTAGTAATACCGCTACTATATATTAGAATATAGCTATATTAACTTATTTAGCTATATATTAAAGCTTTTAGGCCTTTTTTTAAAGGACCTAAAAAGCCAGGAATCAATAAATCTTTTTATTAAGCCCTAACTATTACCTTTTTTCCTAACAACTAATAAGCTTTTATTCACTCTGTGACCTAAACCTCTAACACCGGCGCTTATTAAACTTCAGTCTGTTTTGGTAACTTATTAGAATACGTGGGAAATCTGGCAAAGCTAATTCAAGGAGCATCTATACCTGGCGGTGTCATATTTACCTACGTACGGGGTACTAGCCTAACTAAACCTAGCAGTTATTGTTGCACCAGCTCAGGTTATTACGTATCTAGTTTATACACACACACAATTTGGTTATATCTAGGGCTCCTACAAAATGGGCATATTTTCTTTCTCTTCGATATTCTAAATCCATCTTCATGCCAGTATCACCCCATGATTATTTCATTCATAAGTCAATGCTGACCCTTATTAGGTAAGCTGCCTAGTAGTTGGGAGAGCGGATAATCAACGGGCCGCTGAGCCAATATATAGATGATTCGGTCCGTAACCTGCTCTCCCAGATCTTAGAAACTAACACAATATGATCACTCAAACCACTTCAGAGTAAATCCCTCAATAATTGTAGATCTGGGTGACTTCCGCTCGGTTGATCTACCTCCATTATACTGTCATAGCCACTATCCATAGCTGTTTTAATATGACCGCAACAAGGGGTTTCGGCTGGTGTTATGATTCTCTAAACTACTAGAGTGTTGTTTAACTCAAAGCCAGGTTGATTATGAGTTCTAGCGGTTTGCATAGGTGGCGTGACATGAGTATCTTAGATAACGAGGGGTGATGTAGGTATTATCGAGTAAATGAAGTATGTCGTAGTTACCCTCATACTTATTATAAAACCCATTCCCTATATCTATCGGTGCTTTAAGACGGCAGAGAGGCATTATTAAATACGGGAATTACTAGCATCTTAGCATGCGGATAATGAAGATATTAAGCTAATATGACGGTCGCAAGGCTAGACCGCAGGCCTTGCCACAGGAAGCTGACCTGATATAGGATACTGGCGAAGAAGAAGGTAAAACGCCCGCCCTATCCAATACGAAGCCATATCCAGGACCTCACCTGTAGCAGGCTGAGATCCTCTCGACTTGTAGTTAAGGCTATTGGAGGAATAAGGTCACGAGGCCTTGGAAGGCCTCGTTAGAGTCAGAAAAAGGGGTTATTCCCATCCTCTAGAATGTACGGACAGGAAACTCTCTGTGTATAAATAGGCCGAGATCTTCCTAACTAAAACGGAGGAAAAGGGAGATTTATAGACCCTTTGAAGCCCAAGGGAATTATTAGCTGAGTTGGCCTATTCCAAGGCCTATATATTAACCCTTGACACAGTGATGGAGAGCTTTGGGGCTTGTATTGACTTAGCCTAGAACACTCCTTTTTGGGTTCGCTTTCTTGTTGTTACAAGAACAACACCGCTGTTAATATCCAGTTAGGAATTAACGGTCATATAAGCTGTTATATTTAGAAAGACTAGTATTCTATACCCACCTCAAGAACCTTCACTCTAATAGATAGTAAGCCAGAAGTTGAAATACAAGTTTTATTCGATTAGTTTTGTAATACTTAAGTAAAGTCTTTGTGCCGGTATTATAACTATAGTAAGGCCTCTAGAGGATGGTGTATAGTATTCACGCTTTTGTTTTACCAAACAGGAAAACATCGGCATATGTTTACCTGCTGCGATCGTATTAGGAGGCTAGCAATATAACTCAACATATTCGAAACTGGCTCTTCTCACCGCTACTGTTACGGATCCGCTTGATAAGGGGTTTCCGAGGCGATCCGAGACACTGTGTGGGTATATTGCTAGCTCCCTCTCTCAGAGTATTCATGAAAGTAAGAGACCCTTTGAAGCTATAGCTAATAATTAGAGAAATAGGAATATAATTCCTCAGCACAAATACTTTGTCCTCGTGATATCTACAGTTAGTCCTTCGATGGAATTATCAATGGTCTATTGCTCTTAGGGGTGGGGAGGTAGTGCTATAAATAGCGAGAAAAAAGAATACGAAATGTTTATGTAAAGAACTGTGATCAGCTGGTTTATCTTTTCCTAGATATCAACTTAATAGTATCTAGAGTAAACAAATGAACGCTATATTGCGCTATGTAAGCACATGTTATATCGAAGTTTTTGATACCTTCTCGAGTGAAAGTAAAACCTTAGAAGAATATTTGCATTCATGACAATCTCATTCTGAGATAACTACTCCGAAGAGCGATTACATCCTTATTCTATGTGCACTCTCACTTCTAGTCGCCTCTTCTAACTAATTGTGCTCATACGTTCGGTAAATCATGTCGTACTCTTAAGCCAGAGCCTATAATATAATGTTTTACGAGTCTGACGGATACAGCCATTGCCCAATCTATCTTACCGAGAAGTACTTGTAAAGACTCAAAATGAGCTGTAGTAGAGCCACTTAACTAAGTGTTTGTGCACTTAGCCTAGTGACGTAGGTTCAGGTTGGATCCCCAGAATGATGCTTGATTGGCTAACCTACCTAGATCCAAGGCGGCCAGTTTTTACACCATCCCTACCGAATATTGGGCAATACATCTGATAGGAGCCGCAAGAACCTTGGAGAGCCATTTCTTGAGGCCAATTTTGCTGAGGCCACTTGAGGCCCGCCGATGTAGCCCTGACGCTGATTTCTGGGCTAGATTATGTATCCTGTATTGATATCGGTTAGGCGAGGGCTCACCGAGCCTCAGTGATGCCTAAATTTGAATCGTAAGCCCTCATTTGCACGTGGCAGGACCTTGCGGGACTAGATTTTGGTCGGAGTTGTTCGGAAGGATGAGGCTGTATGCTTAGTGCTAAGACTCCAATGCAAGGGAGTTGATGAGGCTCAGAGTAACACTAGTTTCAATCTGTGTGATAGTCTTTTTATCGCGTGTTATGGTACCACTTAGTACGATAGGATCCTCGATTGTGTATCTCGAGGGCCAAGGTATATAAAGAGTTTACTGTCTCATCGAGAGCCGTAAAGTCCAAGCACCCTACCATTGCTACATGCAAAAAATATATATATTCCGATGTATCGCTCTAAATTGCGCACTTTACGTATTAAATATGGACGCTTCTTCTTCGTCATGTCCCCTTCACGGATCTTATCAAGAATACCAACCTGTATGGAACTCGCCCAAATCATCTTGTCATTGATGAGACTTTTCAAGTATCTTATTACAGAATTTATAAAATTGCTAATTTGATTCAGGACCGGGACCTGTACGATATCTTAGAAGCCGCTAGTTTCCCTGATACACACTCGAACATGATTGCTAGGGATTACATTGGTAAAACCCTCGTAGGCCAGGTGCACAAATCAAAATTTCTCATCCAACCGCTGTGCTGGCATGATGAGGAACTTGCAGTTGGCCCTGCTTTTAGTAACGGCGAGCTTTTCGTGGCCCAGTTTTTCGGAAGCGGTCAATTGCCTCCGAAGTTGTACTTGTCCCGAAAGCGCAGGATGCAAAGATTAAAAAAATCCAAGAACTTCGTGGATATGACCGACGAAGGAGATGTTAAGGTCCTCTTTTCCCGCGTTCCCAAAAATATAAATACGCAGAAATGTCAGAGGTGTACAACAACAGGCTTGAAGGCAGCGTCCCAATTTGCGTACACCCCTGAGGACTTTCCAATTCTATCTCCTAGTCAGGTGGAGAATGCACCTAAGAGCGGACAAGGTGCTAAACTGGTCCCGACTAGTGCTACTTCATCATCTGTAGGGTTTGGTTTGGCGACTAGGCCAGGCGTATGGAGCGTAACCACAAGGAATCAAGGAGACACGGGAACTAAAAGAGGGAAAGCCGAATTAGTAACGCTCTCTGCATAGACGGGTTGAACTCGCAATATTACAACGAGGCTAGAAAAATGTTCTCTATTATTCAACCATTCAGTAAAGGAGGGAAGATAGAAAACGGAGAGCATCTTCTGGGCTTTGTGGTATGGGGCTTGTCGACTTCAGAGGTTAAATAAATACTGAGGAGATGAAGGCTCAGTTCTAGGGGTTCATACGGCATATACAAAAGAAAAGGAAATGCTGGTTGGAAAAAGATTAATCATGTCAAGGCTTAAATATCTTCTCTTTTATTACATAGATAATAAAACTTGGTTTGTGATTTAATAGTCGTTAGGTATTGGTACCTCATAGCATTAGATATGTGATGTATGGAGTGAATGCAATGGAATTAAGGAATAATTCTAGAAGATATAGCAAGGTATGCATAGCAAGATAAAGGTACCTTACTTGCTGTTTCTAGGTAATGCACATGGTTTGGTAACTCATTTTTAATAACAGCGGCTTGCCTCTGCAATGTAGGTACATAGTTCATGGTACAGAATTCACCCCACGACAGTCTCATCAGCCGACGCAGACACGAGGCTAGTGCGCATTGAGGATGCAGGGATCATGTGGGGTTCATATACAACAGGCTACTTATCTAGCTATAGAAAGGTACCTCCTACCTACCTTATCGTAGAATCTAGATCTATTACCTACATAATGACTTGAGATTTAGTGGATCTGGACTGACACTACCTACAGCAAGTACTTGTAGGTACTGCCCGTAGAACAATGAAAGATTACAAAGGTGTCTTCTTGTTCAATCGTGCTTATCACGATACCCTCCCCTCCTACACACCTACTTTACTACATAGCTTCTCTACCTTACTTAGGTAGGTACCTACGCAGTCCACAAGGCAGGGTCTCTTGCTGGTCTTGACCTTTACCTAGCCGCCTTCTGTCACCACTACGTTCTACCCTGTCTCTCGTTTGGTTTTACCTGCTTCTTTCCTACTCCGAATCTGGCCTCGACCTTCGTTTCCACCGGGTAGATAAATATTTGATTATGTTGTGCCATACCAATGCACGCCATTGTTCATGACAGCTTCATAACTTACTTTTCAAATTTACTACTACAATTAATTAAAGCTGCTCCATAGCACAGACTCACGTATTGC
>JAPESX010000429.1:0-18529 GCA_029590615.1 Nemania bipapillata | reverse complement strand
GAGCGCGAGCAGGTAGAAGACCCAGCCGAAGCGCCACAGGTAGAAGTACGCGAAGCTCGTGGTGCCGCTGCCGTAGGCGCCGATGAGCCCCGTCGGCAGGTTGGGCCCGGTCGGGTCGCGCGCCCAGGCCCAGCCGACGGGCGGGTCGGGAAAGGCGCGCCCGCAGTCGGCGTTGCCGGCGCCGCAGATGCGGAAGTACGTCCACTGCGAGACGGCGCGCGCGCCTGCGATCGAGGACGTGTCGGCGGATAGGAAGTACGTCTGCCGGAAGGGCGTCACTCGCGTCGTCCCCGAGAGCACGACAAAGAGGAGCAGGACGATGGAGCCGGCGAGGAGCACGAGCGCTAATGGTGCGAAGGCGGCCTCTAGATTGGAGGGAGGACGTGTTAGTGAGGTGAGGGTTGTTTGTAGGGGAATTAGTTAGACTGCTAGACTTACTTGATCGCGCCATTTCCCACGATGATTTAACTTCTTCTCTTGCAAAACTAGTCCTAATCCCTAGCGCTGGAGTTGGACTCCTGGTGGTGGTTTATACTATCCAGTCCGGGAGTCAGCAGATATATTCGCAGCGGACTGTTGACAGCGGTTTGACTCTGATTTCGCGGTCTGGCCAGGCAACAAAGAATTGTTGTCTCACAACAGAATTTGAGACACGGAGATTAACGTACGGTATATTCCAGCCTCGAGTCGAGTGGTGACGACGAGGCTTGAATCTGTCTCAAATCGTCGATTCCGGTCTCTTTCTTTCTGTCGGTGTCAAGCTTGCATGCACCCTTTTTTTTGCCCTTCTGGTGTAGCGGCACGGAGTAGGTATTGATTAGGATTAAGTTGGATAATGAAAGAAACTAATAATGCCCGAACCCGATTAAGAATATAAGAAACAAGTTTGCTCGTTTCGGCCGAAGCCACTACAAACATGTCTTAAAATTATAGGTAAAAAGTTAATAAGAGACAGCCATGAGCCTAATAACAAGACCCCGCCGAACAGCCGAATAGACAGGGAGGTGGGGTCCTTGATGACGACACTGGCGACGATCATCGCTGGAACTACCCATAGCTTCTTCCCTAGATAGGTATAATGCCATGCCTGCCTAGGCGAGCTTAGCCTTCTGCTCCAAGCACTAAGCGATTTTCTTCACGAAGTATGATGTAGATGGCTACCGTACCTACCTGCCGTAGTGTATCGACCGGGGACAACTCACCGGCACATCCCGACCAAAAAACCCTGCATATACTTGTAGAACGCTTATGCGTCCTGGAGGTATGTACAGTAGGTAGGTAATGTTAAATTCGCCCCGACTTGCGACAAACGTGCGAGAGACCTATGCTTAAAAAAAGATATATAATAGAGTAACTCTAGGCCTACATGAATGGGGTAATCGATGGGGGTTTTCCGAAGAACGAAGGAGTAGCTAACCATTGAGCGAGCGGCGAGTCGTCATCAGCCACGTCGGCTTCGTCTCTCCCACACTGCCCTCTCAGACTAAGAAAAAGGTAATAGCGTATCAAGAATCCCAAGACCTGTCAGGCGGGGGACATCGTCTCTTTCCCGCTTCTTAGTCGCATACTTACAACCTTGAAACCCTGCATTACGACAAGACTAACACCCAAACGTCGGTACCGGGCTACCACGCTACGTACTAGGTATAGGTATATCAATCTCACTTACGTACTGTGTAATTGTTTCAATGATGATCCCAAGCCATCTATCAACGATTGTAAGCATGAGGTATGAATACTAACGCTAAACATTCTACATTTGCAAACCTACCTAAGGTCGTAATACCCCGGAATCTTCTCTTTCACGTTAGATGACATTCTGTCAGATCACCCTAGAACTTTGTGTTGAGCCCTCGATTTACTATTTACGCTTTCAGGCTATGACCAGATTCCGTATAAGGCATCAGTCTAGAGAGACAGTGTTCAATAGACAAAGACTTATATCGTTTTATAAAAGACGGCAAATACAATATCGTTTCCGTACTTCAAACCTATGGTCACTAAAACGAAAAGAGGTAATGAAATTGCTGAAGACGTATAGCGAAGCCTAGTAGAGTAGGTATTGGTATAATGTTAGGCATTAGGAAGACTACATGCGTTTCTTTGCAATGCTGACTTAAGTTGAGAAATCACATGTTAAGAAAATATTGGATCTTGCCTAAGCATTGAATGAGCGTGTGCGGGGTTGATTAGCAACTCGTAGACGCCAAAATCTCAAGCAGCTCAGCCAGTTAACATGGTTTCGTGGTGTAGTTGGTTATCACGTCAGTCTAACACACTGAAGGTCTCCGGTTCAAGTCCGGGCGAAATCATCTGATTCTTCTTTTGCTTTCACTTTTTACCCTAGGAGATGAATTACCCCTTCTCTCATCTTTTTGCTTTATTCCGATATTACCAAACATGGTCCACAACAGGCTTCACAAGCCACTAGATAGCCAAAGTTAATTGCAATCGAGTTCCTTAATATACAACTAGCTACTCATAGCATACCGGTGCACCTATCGTGTACACTATATGCACCGCTCCATTCAGGGGCTAGAATTTACATTCGCGCTCAATTATGGGGATGGCTATATGCCCTGCTCTGTCACTTTGAGATTCGTCATTCGGCTACCTACGAGACGGCCCATAAACATGACCACCCGCGCCTAGACTAGGTCAGTCTATCTTTTTAGTCGTCAGGTACCCAGCCCCGTCCATTTTATCAGTCAGATAACCTGAGAGATGTAAGTCAAAAGGTCCTGCCTCTCTCCATACCGAGCAAAACTTAAACACGTCCTTCTGTGAAATGCTTGTCTCCCAACATTCAATCCTTATTCACAAATTGTGTTCTTGGTACGATAACACCTCTAAATCAAGAGATACGACGAAACCAACAGAGTGCCCTTTCGTTTACCGAAGCCGAGTTTAGATATGAGCTCTGACCTGTTCCCTTCGCCGTTCCAAGTATCCCCTTCGGAGTCTTCCTGTTCCTGTCTAGGTAGCGCGTTTATTATCGATTTACAATTCCATGAGAGAGGGAAGACTTTCCGCTGAGAGTGTGCGTGAACTTTCACGAGAAAAGGCTGGGTAACCCTCTGCAATGTCGGCTAGGTCTATCATGGCCACATCTTCAGAGTCATCAATAACCACAACATCCTGAACCCTTGTCCCTGTATTTTGCCTATTGGGTCGGGTTGAAACCCCTTGATCCAGGTATCGATCGTCGTGTTCATTATCAATCATAATGGGGATCAGAGGCCTGCGTGATTGTAACTCAACTACGTCTTCGACGGGGTCGAGTATAATGGTATCCGTTTGGTGTCTGTGCCCCGCTGCACTCATCTGACATGTTTTTCTACCACTATTCACAACTCGGTCTTGTCGCAGCAACCATTTCCTGAGGTGAAGGTATACTGTAAGTCTTAGGGTTAGGCGTCAAGGTAAAAAAGAAAAAGGGCTTGGCTTGTTCTATTTTGTTTTATTTTTATTTTTATTTTCCAATGTAGGACTACGGGTACTGGTTTACTTGGCTAGATATTTTTTGACACTGAGGTACGGCTGGGCACGACATAAGACAGGTCACGAGGAAATGGGCTATAAAGGTTATAACCATGATTGGGACAGCGTTTGATATTATAAAACTAGTTTTTATTTTTCTCTCCCTCCATCCCTCTCTCTCTATCTCTCTCGCTCTCTCGACGATTCTAAAAGTTGTGGCATTGCTTCTTTGCACTGAACGTGGTTCTGTTCCTGTTTCTTTTGCTCCGGCTCCTGATCTGGAAAAAAAAAAACTCGTTTCTTTTTCCCCATGTAGATATTCTCGTAAAAAAAACAACACCTCTTGCTCTATCAAGCGAACGTAACGCTCTGGCTTGGATTGGAGTCTATCCCCCGTAGGCGACCCTCGCTAACCGATACGAGAAAGCCCCAAACTGATGACGACGCCGAGCCAAGAGAAGCTTCATGGCCGAGTTCATGATCTTTGATGAACTCTTCATTTAGAACATGCCCGCCTTCAACCGGCCTCGATCGAGGTCAGCCAGTATCGGATGACGGTCTTTTCAGTCCCGAATCCCCTCGAAGCATCATATGTCTCGTGTGTCCGGATAGAAACGCCCACTACCTGGTCTAGGACTAGTCAATCTAGCTAGGACTCAACTGCAACCTCACAGCCCTACCATGTAGCGAGGAGGTATGAGATGGATCGCGTCAGGACTTAAGCTCTTCCCCCTGCTGCAGCCAGCGATCCTCTGCATGCAGGTCGGTTCCGTGCCCAACCGTGGCGAGAAACTTTTCCCGACGAGAGTCTCTATAATCCCCTCTGGCTCCTAGGCGCCATCAACCCTCCAATTGGTCAATGTTGCGAGCCTGCAATCCCGCCATGACAGCGGTATCATGTTGCAGTCTCCCCTCCCAGTCCTCGCTTATTGGTGGGGTTACCTATAATTACTCTTGGTAACGACTGTAACCTGACGTGACATCTGATCAACGTCTTCAGCTACCTGCACGCTGTCTGCTGCTGGACGAACATGGTATATCGGATCGGATCGAGCTTGTACGAGCCTAGAAAGTGAAGCCGATATACATAAGAAAAAGAAGCAAGCAAGCAGGCAAGCAGGCCAGTCAGCTATTGGCATGGGAGCGAACCATGGCATCGGAAAAGTCTTGCCCACTGGAGTCCGTAAGGGATGCTAGCCGGGGTTCACGGACTCAGTTTTCTAACGTTTCTATACACAACCTACTTTAGTACTTAGGTCAGCCCAGCTACTGTAGACAAAAGGCCCTCGACTTTTGATGGACTGTATAGAAAATAGACGTAAGAGGGAACCCCCAAGAATGGAAGGATTTCGCGCGTATGTAGGTAAGGGAGTCCCTTAGGGTCGTGCTGGGTAGGATCGGCAAGCTTCCCCATCCACTGTTGACGTCTCGCGGATCACTGACAACGGCACGGTATTGTGACGGGTCCGAGATCTTGGTGGCGCCTGTCGGGACGGGATTGCTGGGAGCTATGGAGAAGTGTATACGATGATGACAAGTCAACAATGACGCGCGCAATCTACTTACGCAGCAGCGCCCCCTCCCTCCCCCACGAGAAATAGCGAGCCCGCCCGTGGGATAGCGTAGCATGCAGCGTCTGCAATCCTTCCGCCCTATCCCTGTCCTGTCAGAGGTGCTCGGACATTTCTAGATGTCTGCGTAGGACGAAACATCTACCCATATAAAAATAGCCCTTGTCAGAGAAAGCCACCAGAGTACAGAATATCTGACGCAGGCCCCGCGAATCTAGAAGGATGGGATGAATGGAAAACAGAAGACGCGTGCAGGTGGCGCTTCTGACAGGTTTGGTGACAGCAAGACGTGCTAATTCGGCTCAATGCACTACAATGACGTGGTGGAAATACTCCCGCCAAGGTCCAGCACGAAACCCACCACCACCACAGCTCAGCAGCACCCGCTTATGTACCGCCAAGAAAGAGCAACAAGTCGCTGTTTAACATTGCTGCCACTATCCAGGCATGCAGGGTAGGGAACGGGAAATACATGCAGAGGTAAATTATGCCATCGCCTGCCATGTACTCAAGGCGTATGACTCGTATTAGTTACTATTCTGGAATCTATGTCCTTTGTAAACGAAATTCAAGGTTTTGACACAAACAAAAGGGGGTATAACGACAGCGCCTCTGTGGTAACAAACGGAATAGTAAGTGGGATGTAAATGCCAACGATGAACTCCTATCCAATGCAGCAGAGATCCTGAGCTCCTCAGTTGCATAGGACTTCTACTAATGCTTGACAAACTTCTGATCCAGAACGCTTAATCGCTGTCTTGCTGCCCGTGATCAGGCACGTCGTTGCCTTCGCTTCCTTGGCTTTCGCCAATCTCAGGATTTGAATTCCTTCTTCCCTTTTTTTTTCGCCCGCAAAAAGTGTCCTATTGTATTACTAAGGCTCCGTGCTCTTCCGCGACTGGTTTCCTGTCTTATTGAAGGCGGCTCATATTCACTGGGAGTATACTCGCCTTCACGGCTCGTAACTAGGAGTGGGTCATATGCACCCGAATTGTTCTCTTCATCTTGAGGGACGAAGAGACTCGACCTAATAGTGGGTCTTAGTCTCCTTATTGATCGTCTTCTTTTGATGGGACTATCTTCGCCCCTAAGCAAAGTGTCGGAAACTACAGCGCTGACTGTGGATGATAAGGGGGAGGGCGATATAAAAGCGTTAGAGTAGTGATGGTGGTGGCCGTGAGACCGAGGTGGGAGAGTGGAAAGACGTGGAGTTACTGGGCGCTCTGGAGAAGAGGGCGGAGGAAGTGGTGAACGATCACCGACTGAAGGGTGTATAGGTTCCGATACGGCAATGGAAACTAGAGAATGAATTGTAGGGATGCTGTCTGCTGAAACAGTCTGCGGGAGACCCGGATGGATAAAAGACTGGTCTTCAATAGAGTTCTTCCACGGATTGTTGAGTAGGAGGGGAGATGTGTCGGTCGGCGTGGGAAGAACCGACCTAGAGCTGCAGTGGTCGATTCTTCGGTTTGGTGGCGTGCTAATGGGTTGTTGGCTTCTCAAGGATCTCCCACCGCGCGAGAAGCTACCTCGCGAGGTGTGTGACGACCTTCTAGACGTCGATGCAGATCTCGCTTTTGTCGGCGTTTCCCTCGTTCGCTCTGCATTGCTATTGTAGGGGCCACATCCTTCCTGATTTCTTAGGCCTATGGTTTCTTCCACGTTCTCATCGTCTGACAACCGATCATCATCGTCTTGACGAAGCCGCCCAGTAGTAATGAGAAAGACGCCAAAGAAGGTTAGCAAACAACCACCGATGAATTTGGCAGCCTGCTCTGCTGTCGTGCGCTCAAAATCTCGATAGAGAACAGCACTTCCAATAATTACAGATAGCGTAAATAGTACGAACTGGATAGGTATAACCTGGGTTGAGTCGAATCTCTGGAGGGCCTTATTTACGTAACGAACCTGCATTACTGCGGTTCCAAGGAGAACGACAACTAAACCGTAAGTTACTGGGGTGGCAAAAGCTTTGAGAAGGGTCGAAGAAAGCATTGAGGAGACGCCTTTGGTTGTCAATGCAGTATAACCACCTAGTTACCTTGTTAGTACTCGTAGCATATGTCGATAGATGCGTAGAAGAGAGGAAGGGGGACACGGACCGAAAAGTCCTACTAGACCTAAATCGATCAAAATGGTTTTATTCCCGTACCGGGGGCTCGCCCACATTAGGATGATAATGAGGGATATGGTCACGCCCAAATAAATCTCGAACGCCATAGTCGTGATGGCATCCCAAACGTCATGGGGATCTAGCTTGGTTTCCTCCCCCCTGGCACTAAGAACGACGGTGATAGCGCCCCCAACGGCAATTACCACACCCCAGAAGTCCCGCTTGCGAAAAATCTCGCCAAAAAAGAGGGGTGCAATCACGCAGTTGGATATCAGAGCCACGACACCGAGCGGCGAGACAATCGATGCCGGCGCGAATCCATAGGCTAAGAAGTTTCCCATTTCGCCGACTGTCATCAGCACCTGACCCAGCCACCAAGAAGGAGACTTCAAATATGTCGATGCAACCTTGGGCGTATCATCTGAGGACGCTGTCCAGTTCGACCCATTAGATTGGAAAGACTGGGCGAGCGGGTGGGTTTCTGTGGCAGTATCATCATCGTCTTCCTCGACTGGCGAATGTGTGGTTGGTGCTTCTATTGCGCCATAGCCGTTCCGATGATTGTCATGGACGCGCTTGAGGGCTTCCTTGGCTCGCTCTCGCGCCTCGACACGCTTTCGATGTAGTTGGATATGGCTGTATCGTTGGACATTCAGAGCCAGCGCGATCAGAACGTTCCCGACGATGGCTGTCACAATGCCGATGAGCGAGCTCCATTCTCCCAACCCAGAGCCACCGTTGTGGTCGGACCCATTGTCTACCGTCGGCACTCCTGGTAAGTCGCCCGTACTGCCAGCGCCGGCGACGATGGCTAGTAAGATAGGCATAGTCCCGAAAGAGATCGCATATGTTGACTAGGCGGGACTACGGAGGGGCGGAGGTATACCGGGAGTCGCGGCAGCTAGCGGGAGGCGCAGGAAGTCGCCGTGAATCGCATCAATTCTGGCTGGACATGGGCGCGTAGTAGGCGTCCCCTCGAGGTCATCTATGAGGTGTTTAATGTGGCTGATTTGAAGATAAGTTGAGGACTTGGTTGGCTTGACGGCGGGTCGGGTTAGGTAAGGTAAGTAGGCGAGTATTGGGATAAGCTACAAAATGAGGGATTACAAAACTCGCGAAGATCTAGATCAATAATACCTTGTCAGTTGCCTGCTAACTTTCTATGCTATACAAAGGCGTGACGGGAACTGGTTGGGAGCTTACATGCTTAGGTAGATACGTGTTGGATATGAATTTGAAGGTTTCGTAATATCTCCAGGTAGCCAATATGATGGTATCCTTAGGTGCCCAGAGCAAGAAATGGCTGGGGGGTTTAATGGGTGCTCTTCGAGTAGCGGTTCGATAATGTGGGTACTGCACCACTTGGGTACCCTAGCAGCCTAGCTGGAATTAGTAGAGGGTCCCAGAAATATTATGTCAGCTTCTTGGGTCTGCCTAAATGAATCTCAGTGGGTGCCACTACGAGTCCACTACCTACATCATCCTGCAGCCCTGACCTGTTGTGGTAACAAGGCGGGTAAGAGGTAGCTATATAAGTCAGGTATCCCCATCTACCGCTAATAACAATTTAACCCGCCTAGGTACCTACATAGGTAAATTTCATACGAGTACGCCTCAATCCCTACTTATTTAATTTATTTACCGTGCCTTTTCCGTCGCCGACCACAAAGCGTTTTCCCACCCCATAAATCTCGAAGCTTTGAGGAGTTACCCTGAACATCCCTTTCCTACCACAATGAGCGACGAAGATGGAGACTATCAGGTTGAGGTGCCTGAATTGGCCGAAGATGACCCCATGCGCGCCTTCTTACCTACTTCATTTGGGAAGAAGTCTACGGACGCCGATATAGCCGCACAGATGGACCGAAGTAGGAGGACTGTTGATCAGCGCACAACGCAAACTACGAATCCTATGCAGAAATCGCAGGACTCGAGTTCTAAACCTTCAAGCAATAGTGGTGATGATTCGGATGATGGCTCCGACGAGGATTCGGATTCGGATGAAGACGAGTACCCGACCTCACATGAGATGGTTATCAAGACCCACGATCGTGCTGTCACTACTTTATCGCTTGATCCCGCCGGTGGCCGCCTGATATCTGGCTCCATCGATTGCACCATCAAGCTTCATGATTTTTCGTCTATGACTCCGACCACCATACGTGCATTCAAAAGCGTCGATCCCTTCGAGAAGAAGCGATCGACCGCCAGCTCCGAAACGCACCCTATAAATCATATTGAATTCAATCCTCTAGCAGGAGGAGTCTTCCTATGTGTGTCCGCCCACCCCCAAGCTAAGATCATATCCCGAAACGGTGATATTCTCGCTGAGTTTGTCAAGGGTGACATGTATTTACGCGATATGAATCACACGAAGGGCCATGTTTCTGAAGTGACAACGGGAACATGGCACCCTACTGATAAGAACATATGTGTGACTGCCGGTACAGACAGCACCTTGCGCATTTGGGACATCAACAACAAGCGCTGCCAAAAAGAGGTTATTGTTTTCAAGTCCAAAGCGCCGGGCACTGCGGGTAGAAGTCGCATGACAGCTGTCGCTTGGGGTACCCCCGCCCAAGGGGGTAATAATATCCTTGTCTCAGCGGCGCTGGACGGGACTCTCGCCATGTGGAGTGGGGATGGGCCCTTTGTACGCCCGACAGCAGAAATCAGAGATGCACATAAACCCAATACCTGGACTGGGGGTATTGATATTAGCTCCGACGGTCGTATGGTAGTTACAAGGGGAGGCGATGATCTCATCAAATTATGGGATACCCGCAAATTCAAAGAACCTCTCGTATCCGTTGAGCATCAATCAATATCTGATGAATATCCCATGGCCAACATCAAATATGGACCAAATGCGACCAGCATTATTACGGGCTCTAAAACAGGTCATCTTCACATTCTGAACCCGGGAAATCTGCAATCGGAATACACTACACTGGTTACTGCTGGAGCGCCACTAATCACGGTTAACTGGCACCCGAAGATCAATCAGATAGTGACTGGCTCTGCCAACGGAGAGACGCACGTGCTTTACAACCCTAATATGTCTACCAGAGGTGCGGTAGATGTGATGTCGCGTGCGCCCAAGCGGCGGCATGTTGATGACAACCCCGAGTTTACCACCGATATGTCCCTTGGATTATCAGGAGACTCTATTGTGACCCCGGGGGCCCTCCCATCCAGAGGAGCTGGGATAGCAACATCTGGGAAGTTGAAAGATCCTAGGAGGCCACAGGTTCCTCAGCAAACCCCATTCATGCGCAGCCAGCCGGACGAGAAACACATCAGCGAGAACATTCCCTTAAGCCGAATGTTACACGAGGACCCGAGAGAGGCACTGCTCAAATATGCCGATGTTGCTAAGAAGGACCCCATGTTTACGAATGCTTGGAAAGATACACAGCCAGTCACTCAATATGCAGATGTTAGTGATGAGGAAGAGGACGGCCCTGATAAAAAGAAGATCAAGCGATAATAGTGCAACATAAAAGCATAACGACTGGATATTGCGTCCCTCGCACTTCAATTACAAGCCCAATTCGACCTAGCAAAATGGACCGTTGAAACCTTTCCGGCTGGTGATACTGGTCCAAGATTGTCAACACCTCCAAAGAAGGTAAGTCAATAAGAACCTGGCATCTCACGAGGATAGATAACCGGTATTTCAAAGCTTGTAACACCCCTAAGAAGCCATCCCAACTGTGAATTAATCTTAGTATACTATTAGTGGTAGGCAATGATCATGACGGCCGCTATTTATAACCCGGCACCATTTTCGTGATAGGCTGTGGGAACTTGGGTTGAAGATTCGGTTCTGGCTTTTTGTTTATTTTTTTATTATTTTTTTANGAGAAAAAAAATCCTTGGAATAGAACTACCTAGGACGGTCCATCGGATTCAATCCTATTACTATGTGATCAAGGCATCGGTTCAAATACCTACTTTTCAGTATTGCCTGGACTTGTTCTATTACACCAGACGGGCTATTGTTGCGAGAATGGTACATATACATAAAGTGGGACTTGGAGGTGCGCTAGGTGTTAGAATACTTAATTAGTATAGGTAATTCACACAGTGAAGTGGCCCTGCATTCCTTGTAGACTCGTACTGTGTTAAATAACCGTATACGCTTTTGGACTGTGGCCCCATTTATTATATTCATGCGATCTTATTGGCCACATAGCAGATTTCGCCCCGGTTTAAGGTTCCTCCGTGGTCCTAGCGTCATGGCTGACCACTTGAGCGCAGAGTGGTCAAAGTCACGAGCAGAAATGGGTCCCGCCTTTTGGGAGAGAGGAGTGATGGTTTCCCTTGTGCGCATTCCTCTCATCAAACCATCTCTTTCCACGCCATCAATCGCGCATCCAAAAAAACGAGCCGCATCACCCATCGCACTCTAAATCCATCAACAACCATCCCAGGTCACCAGCACCTTTTGTTCCACGCGATTTTTTTTCCCCNGCCGCTCCCACTAACGCCTTTTTTAATGCGCCTGCCAGGCACACCAGTATTTTGACTGCGTGTTCTTCCCCCCAAGCTTTCCAACCAACATTCCCCAACCGCGAACTCTATCAGGCGGATTCCCCACCGACTGCCGCCCTTGATATTATCTCCGACTAAGCAACACAACCACATTCTAGGCTCGAAGCTATTCTACCTTTACGGCTACAGCACTTCACCATACTGGACTGTCCGTCGTCCCCCCGAAAATACCAAACCTAACAATCCATTGGCTTCGGCGCAACCCCACGGCGTGCGTGTCGTACTTTGCGACGCGACTTTCTATACTTTACGCGATTATACTTGTACTAGACATCATACTTCTCATTGTAGACATCTCCGTGCACTCGCCGCTGTCTGAACTAGCTGTTTGACGAGGCAATTCAACGTTGCTGTCACCTCGAGATATGACTACTTAATCGTAGCCTTATATGAAGATAAGGCCTGGCTAGGTCTGCATAGAAACGTTCTGAATCAGCAATTCAAAATGGCCTCCGTACAGCAGGCGCCCGCTGTCCAGCATCCAGGCCCAGTGCCCTATAACCAGGCGCAGGTGCAGGAGATGTTCATGGTCCGTTGCCCCATCTCATTGATTTCCCCTTACCTCGCCATGCTAACCCTGGTGTAGAAATTCCAACAGATGAAGAAACAGGGGGTTGCCCAGAATGACCCGGAATTCATAAAAACGAGTCAGTTTTTGGCTAAGGTTCAACAACAGCAACAATTGCGACAGCAACAACAACATATGCAATCACAGATGTCGCGTAATGTCCCTAATGGCCCTATCAACGGGACTCAACCAGTTCAGGCTACCCAGCCGCCTTCCTCCCTGAACCCCTCAGCTATGCCCACCGTCCCTGGCCCTGGGCAAAATACTACCTCATCCCCTTCGACCTCCCTCACGGCTGCTCATTTCTCTCATCAACAACTAGCTTTGCTAAGGCAACAAATCGCCGCATTCAAGCTTCTTAGCAAGAATACTGGTGTACCATATCAGATGCAACAGGCACTCAATGCCCAACGCCAACGACGACAAGCGGTTGCTGAACAGTCGACACAGGCTTCCTCAGCAACCACAGCCACTCCTGTCTCAGGTCCAGATGCAACCAAAGTTGAGCCTGCCTCGCCGGAGGGTGAGATTGAGAGTGAGGCCCCGACCGCTTTGAAGGCAAAGACGTATAAGAGTGTTAAGTCTCCATACGAAACTGGTCTTGTCCGGAAAGATATCAGCTATTTTGATCATGGGCAACGCAAACATCGCCTCATAATCCCTAGCATATTTCCCACTGGTGTTGACTTTGAGCAATTGAGACATGAACGAGAGATTATTGTATACAATCGCATGGCGGCTCGATATGCTGAATTGAAGGCGATGCCTGGTAATATTGCTCACTGGGATACCACAAAAGAGGATCTGGATCCGGACGACACTGTGAAGCGGAAGGCAATTATCGAGCTTAAAGCTCTCAGCCTATATTCAAAGCAGCGAGCACTGCGTGAGAAGATCGGTCGTTCAATGATGCATTACGACAATTTAGCTATGACGACTAACCGGAGCCAATACCGCCGGACGAAGAAGCTGAATGTCAGAGAGGCCCGAATGACAGAAAAGCTCGAGAAGCAACAACGGGATGCCCGCGAGCATCGGGAGCAGAAGAAACACAATGACTTCCTTCAATCTGTGCAGCACCACAAATCTGATATCCAAACCACGGCGTTAAATGCCCGGATGAGGATGTCGAGGATGAGCAAGGCCATGTATACTCATCATTTCAACATAGAAAAGGAGGAACAGAAGCGCATTGAGCGTACGGCGAAACAACGTCTACAAGCTCTAAAGGCCAACGATGAAGAGGCCTATCTCAAGCTCCTTGACCAGGCTAAAGACACCCGTATTACTCATCTCCTTAAACAGACCGATGGGTTTCTGCATCAACTCGCCTCGTCTGTTAAAGCCCAACAGCGTGAAGCTGCAGAGTACTACGGGGAGGGATCGCTTCCTGAAGAAGAACCTGAAGTCTATGAAGAAGAAGAAGCTGACCGCAAGATTGACTATTACGCTGTTGCTCATCGTGTCAGAGAAGAAGTTACCGAACAGGCTAGCATTCTTGTCGGTGGTACTCTCAAGGAGTATCAGCTCAAGGGTTTACAATGGATGCTTTCCTTGTATAACAACAACCTCAATGGTATACTTGCCGATGAAATGGGTCTCGGTAAAACCATTCAAACTATTAGTCTAGTGACCTATCTCATCGAGCGCAAACAACAATTCGGTCCCTATCTTGTCATTGTTCCTTTGAGCACACTGACAAATTGGAATCTGGAGTTTGAGAAATGGGCCCCCTCTGTCTCGCGTGTCGTCTACAAGGGCCCACCAAATGCACGGAAACAACAACAAGAAAAGATTCGGCAAGGTACTTTCCAGGTACTACTCACAACTTACGAATACATCATTAAGGATCGCCCCATTTTGAGCAAAATCAAGTGGTTCCACATGATCATTGATGAGGGTCACCGTATGAAGAATTCGAACTCAAAGTTGAGTGCAACTATCTCGCAGTACTACCACACCCGTTTCCGCCTCATTTTGACAGGTACTCCTCTGCAAAACAACTTGTCGGAGCTTTGGGCCATGCTCAACTTTGTTCTTCCAAACATCTTCAAGTCTGTGAAGACATTTGATGAATGGTTCAATACTCCGTTTGCCAATACAGGTGGACAAGATAAGATGGAGCTAAATGAAGAAGAACAAATCCTTGTTATTCGGCGTTTGCACAAAGTACTTCGACCATTCCTTCTCCGTCGTCTGAAGAAAGATGTAGAAAAGGATCTTCCGGACAAGACGGAGAAAGTCATCAAGTGCAAATTCTCTGCTTTACAGACACGTCTTTACAAACAAATGGTCACGCACCAAAAGATAGCTGTCAGCGATGGCAAGGGAGGAAAGACTGGGGTTCGCGGCCTAAGCAACATGATCATGCAACTCCGCAAGCTCTGCAACCACCCCTTCGTGTTTGATGAAGTTGAAAATCAAATGAACCCTTTGAATACCAGTAACGATCTGCTGTGGCGTACGGCAGGTAAATTTGAACTATTGGACCGTATTCTACCGAAGTACAAAGCCACGGGACATCGAGTCCTCATGTTTTTCCAGATGACTGCTATCATGGATATCATGGAGGACTTCCTTCGCTTCCGAGGTATTCAATATTTGCGATTGGATGGCACCACCAAATCAGAGGATCGATCTGACTTGCTGAAGACTTTCAACGCGCCAGACTCCCCCTATTTCATGTTTTTACTCTCGACTCGTGCTGGCGGTTTGGGCCTGAACCTGCAAACAGCAGATACGGTTATCATTTATGACTCAGATTGGAACCCACACCAAGATTTACAAGCTCAGGACCGAGCTCATCGTATTGGGCAAAAGAATGAAGTACGCATCCTACGCCTAATTAGTTCAAACTCAGTTGAGGAGAAAATTCTCGAGCGAGCAAGGTACAAACTTGATTTAGATGGCAAAGTCATTCAAGCTGGTCGTTTTGATAACAAATCATCGGAAACTGACCGTGATGCCATGCTGCGGACACTTCTAGAAAGCGCTGATATGACTGAGTCAGGCGAGCAAGACGAAATGGACGATGAGGAATTAAACCTCCTTCTAGCTCGTAATGAGGACGAATATACCATGTTCCAGAAATTAGACGAGGAAAGAGCTAGAGATCCCACCTATGGAACATTCCCAGGATCCAAGCGTATCCCACGTCTGATGGCAGAGAGCGAGCTTCCCGACATTTACCTCAATGAAGGTAATCCCGAGCCGGATGAACAAGAAGAAACTCTCGGTCGTGGCGCTCGTGAGCGCACTCGTGTGAAATATGACGATGGTCTGACAGAGGAGCAATGGCTTATGGCGGTTGATGATGAAGAGGATACACCTGAGGCTGCCGCTGCCAGAAAGCAAGCTAGAAAAAATAAACGAGAGACAAACAAGCTCAAGAGACTTGCCGCCATGAATGCGTCCAGCGTCGGGTCGCCCACAGCAAGTCGTGCCAGCACCGAGGAAGCTGAGACGCCCCCGAAAAAACGGGGTCGCAAACCAGGGAGTAAAAATGAGAAGCGCAAGGCAGACGACGACGACGGGGAGCCTCCTGCCAAAAAGCGTCGCGGGCCTCAGGGTCGCGCTAAAGTGGTTGTCAACGAGTCCCGGGTGTCTGTAGAAGTGCGCCCCACTCTTCAGAAGAGCCTTCGTAATCTATTTGATGGCTTGATGACATTTGAGGTTGACTTCCCTCCGGATGAGCCTGTCGAGGAGGACGATGATGAAGGACCTCCGAAACGACTAATCATCGGGCCTTTCGTCAAGCTACCTTCGAAACGAGATTACGGCGACTACTATGTTCTCATCCAAACCCCTATCTGCATGAATCAAATTCAGGCAAAAATTAAAAAANGAGGAATACAACAGCATCAATGATATGCGCAAAGATATCACATTGATGTGCAACAACTGCAGAACTTACAACGAAGATGGTAGCCTTCTTTATTCAGATGCCAATGTTATGGAGGTAAGTTCACTTAATTCCAGTCTGCGCCTATTTTACTAATGTTGATAGAAATTCTTCAACGACAAAGCTCAGGAAGAGCTCAGCGAACACCCAGAGCTCTTAGACCTGGAGGACCCCTCTAGTTCTGCGCCCCCTACAACTAGCGCAGGAACGCCACAGCCGTCCACTAATACTACGAGAATAAAATTGGTGACCAATGGCACCAATCAACTTAATGGGGCTGGTACGGGTGGCCACAGTGATGGGGAATGATTTTGTGGTATCGGCAGGCTCTATCTTCATGACTAAGTCTTCTCTAGGCATAAAGGGTACTGGGCTTATGTCACAGGTCCACGTTTTAAAGGCATTGTACGAAGGAATACACCAGCGCGCATTTCACTGGGAATATTATTTGATGGCGTTCGATCGGGTATTTGATTGGAAACAGTTTAGGGAGGCGTCGCTTGCTACATGTGTACAGGAAGCAGAAAACTCGGTCTGGCAATTCGGGGCAAAGCAATGCCTTGCTTTGCCAAGTATTACCTCTCTAAGACGACATGCTAGGGGCTTGGGGCTATGATGTGTGCTCAAACTCCGATGTTGGCAGAGATTTTACATTGTACGAATTAATAGACCACTCCGTTGGTATCATTCTCCCTACTTTGTGTTAACAGTCTAGTTAGCATGTGCCTACCCTAGGCGGCTAACTAATGTACAAGAGCTTTAGGGTCATATCTCATCTCGATGAGTTTATACAATGATAAGACTAGTTGGTTTTGTTTTTTTTTAGAAAAAAAAAACTACTTGGTGAAATCGACATTGGCCTACCGTTCTACTAGTCCATATCCAAGTCAAAACAGGGATTAAGGGACTCATAGCCCAAGAACTAGCAACGGGAGAGCCAAGTGGGCACGAATAGTTCCTGGCCGGACAAACCATCACTTGTGCATATATCTTAGCCAATCAAAATGGGTTCTCTCGCTTTCTTTTGACCGCATCGGGTAATTTCCTCTCAGACCTGGTCTTCCAACAGACGACTTGCTGTTTGATTGGTGGGTTAGTCTAGACTATCTGAATATATCTACATAAGTATTGGTATCGATCGTCCAGGCTCGGATACCATGTCTCGGTCTAACCGAACAGGCCCGTGTCTCGGGCTTAGCTTTCCGTTATTGACTTCTATAAAGTGTAATCGCTAAAGTTGTACGGTGACCACTAATCGTTTGTGATCGATTATGCCGTGAGATGCTATTGTAGGGTAGCATAGAGTGGCGCGGTGTGATAGATATTGTGTGTCTATAGCTTTTACTCCAAGATCAATGCCGTTACGCCAATCGGAACATCCGTATATCCAGATCATCTCAAACTCAGGTCATCTGCTAGCCTGTTATCGTCAATTCTGTATCGAGATTAATCGGCTGTGGTTGGCCTATTCTACTCGCTCTGCCGTAGCACGGGAACGGTTTGTGTTTTGATAGCACGATATCTAACCTAAAAAAAACCGTGGCCTTCAGCCTTACCGAGACCATTGACGTGTTCTACTACCATGTATTACTTTGGAAGCTCTCCCGTCATGTTAAACGAGTAGGCCCGAGGGATCTCTTGTTTATTGACGATATTGTCGTCCTGAGTTGCACAAGGTTATTCGTGTGTGAGCAGGCGAGGTCGAGCCCTTGTGATAACCACCCCCACAGATGGAGGGCATTCATAATTGTTTGCTCATTCTCGACATGGATGCCCTGTTCGCTACCGCTGGGGTACGAGCGCCTAGAGGGTATTAGAAGGGGTGGTGTTGTCCTATCCCACGGAGCTGGAAGCGAGATGCGACATTCGGCCGCATCGTGAGCATAATCATGACCTGTTAGGGATATTCTCTTTGGTGGAGTCTTCCTCGTGTTCGTGCAGCACACCCCCAAATTGATCTTCGTGAAATGGTTTGGGAAGACCTTCAAATGTTTGTAGAAGAGGTGTGACACGCAAAATCTTCGATGTAGACGATTGAACCGCCATACCGGTGTCACGCGGGAAACGTGTTGTCCTTCGTGACGCTCGAAACGACACCACGTTTCCCGCGTGACGCTCGAAGATACGAGCTTTGTGTAGTTCGAAGCGGAGTATCCTCGATCTATAAAGAGGCCAGCAAGACTTGCGACATCCTTGGATATTCTTGCACCATACATCAACACGACTACTTCTCCTCACCATCAAGCCCAACGTCTCACTCCCACATATACCCCACAAGAAAACCGCGAACCATGCGTGTAATCTATATCCTCGCCGGCCTAGTTGCCACCACAATCGCC